>JAPMOQ010001652.1:3419963-3434655 GCA_026543055.1 Argiope trifasciata
AACATAATGCATGATTCTGCAATTGTAGAATAATTGAACATAATGCAATTGAACATTGTAGAATTGCAATTTAACATAATGCTAAATTCTGCAATTGTAGAATTTGACAGACCCTCGGATAGTCTTTACATAATGAGATATATATAAGATTTTAGATGTTGGTATATTGTTTGATATTGCTATTTGTCTATGTCTACTATACTACTATATCTACCATCCTTTTGACATTGTGATATTTTTTGTTTGTTACTGCTTTTTATTTGTACTTTCGAACTTAATCTCCTGAACCCAGAATTAGTTGGCTTATTTAATTTTAAAATTATTTTTTATCAAATGAACTACAATATATACCCTTATTTACGACTCATATTCTGGCGATAACTATAACACTTTTAATAAATAATTCTGGTTATTTCTCCCTCTGGCGACCTTCAAGGCCTTACACCGTTTCTGGTTGGCGGGTCGTCGTAGACCCTTGGAGGGTGAAATAGGCTTCTTCGGTTTACAACACTTTTGACAAACAATCATTATCTTCCCTCCTATTTTGGACACTTCTTTTTAAAAAAAATAAAACTCCATTTCAATCTTACCTTTCTATCTGCATTATTTCGTCTATTATTAAATTTTCAAAGGTCAACGGGCTTTGAATCATTCATTTTATAAACAAAATGAATTCAGGCTTTATTGTGAACTAATTTTAGAACTTACTCCATTCTTCTTTGAAGGAAGCAATTGTTGGTGAATGAATGCTTTCTGTAATAGCTGTTTTGATGTTTCGTCTTTAAGTTAAGAGCGAAGCAATCAAAGTTTTCTCAGTATGCAAATTTTCTGGCAAGTACTCTATTTAAATCGTTTATTGTAGTTTATTTTAACTTAAGTGGCGACATGTTTGTGACAGAAGTTTTAAGTGTCTCTGTACATCAAATCTTTCGGCGCTCTAGAGTGGTTTTACTTCGAATCCATTATTACGGCTAATTTGGTTTCTAAACTATTCGCCGTGGCATACTGAAGAGTTCTTTCATAAATACGATGATTTTTTAATGTACATTTACTTTATTTAAACATTAACATTATTTTTAATCAATTTTTTAATATTGTTAAACTTACGTGATTCCAAAATTACATATTTTGAAAAAGCATTTATCTGTTAAAAAAACTATTAAATATTAAGTTCATAAATCTGATAGTCTTGATATACATTTATATGCATTTTGGCATGGAACATTTAAAACTTGTTTTGGTAACATTTCATTTAGAGAAAAAATTATCTAAATCATACCACGAATATTTAAAATATGTTGCTTTGAAAACTTCTTTATTAAAATCGGTTAATTTACGTATTATTTAAATAACTATAAACTATCCTAATTAATTTATCTTTATTTTCTAATACAAATATAGAGAAAGCATTGTAATCGTCAAAATTTTCGATTACAGAATGAATCACCGCGAATTATGACGAATCTCCATGTTTTAGTATTTCCTGATTTCCTAAAACACATTTTCAGAAACTATGTCTCTCCGGATGTCTGTGATAAAGATAACTCCAAAATGCTTTCAGTTAGATGGATGAAATTTCGTGATCGGTCTTTACACCAAATTTCCAGTTTTCTAGCAAATTTGTATAAAATCTATTCAAAGGAAGTTTGGCTTATCAGATATAAAGTTAACAAGTTAACGACAATACTAAGAGAGCTAAATGGATACAATTCAGTATACGGATTTAATATCTGTAGCGTAGACACCTGTCAAATTTTTAGCTGAATCCGACGAGAGATTGAACGAAAATCATTTTAATAAATCATTTTTAAAAATAAAATTAATTAGGATAGTTAATATTTATTTTGATAATATGTAAATCAATCGATTCAATAAAGAATTTATTCAAACAACGTATTTAAAATATTCGTGGTATGATTTAGATAATTTTTTCTCCAAATGAAATGTTACCAAAGCAAGCTTTAAACATACCATTTCAAATTGCATGGTATATCAAGATGTATCAAGAAAAGCAGCTTTATGAATTTAATGTTTAATAGTTTTTTAAAAGATAAGTGCTTTTATAAATTTTGGAATCACCAAAGTTTAATAATATTAAAAAATTAACTTATTTTTAAGTTGTTTTTTCATCTACAAAATATAGAGAAAGCAGAGTCATTGTCAAAAAATTTAAATTCGAAATTTTGACGTGTCTCCACGTTTCAGATCTCCCTGAATCCGAAAAAACCTTTTTCGGAATTATGTCAGTGTACAGGCCTATTTGAGAACACAATTACTCAATTTCTTTGCGCTAGATGTCTGAAATTAGCAACAAAATTGTTATTTTCTATCAAATTTGAACGCAATGCTGTCACAAGAAATATGTTTATTTGATCTTTCGAGAACAAGTGAATTGAATTGTTTAACTGCTACAAGCAAAGAGTAATTAGATAGCAAATAGTCGCCGAAAATGCATATTTCTGTTAGATTTCAGAAAAACACTCGATTTGCTCTATATTTGATCTATATTTCGTAATTGTCATTTAATTATCAATAATCGAAGTCTTTTATTGGAAACTGTACGAGAAAATTTCGGAAGGATTACTTCTTTCTAGATCTAATTTTAGATTATGTGTAGAGGGAAAGAAATTATAAATTCTTTTTAAAAATTTTTGTGTTCTCATATTTTTATTTTCAATGCTAGTACCATTATTGCCCAAGACAATTATGAATGTTACTGATTATTCAGAAATTCAAGTAAATCTATTCTAACCTTAATTTTTTTTAGCCAAATGTCTACTTTGTGTAGTATCCGTGCACGTGTAGGAAGTTTATCTTAGTAAGGTAGTTTTAAAAAATAAGATTATCTTTCCTGCAGAATCAGTACACTAATTTAGTTTCAACTTGATGGATCGGTTGGGACTATTTCTAACAAACCTGTTCCTAAATAGGTTTTGTACTTATTACAACACTGTCTGGATGATACACAATATCTCTAAATTGTTTGTTTTCCTTTCTCTCATAGTTTCAAATTTCCAAAAATGTTTCATCAATCTTGGAAGAAAGACAAATTGCTACTAATTAAAGTTTTATTTTATGGTAGTGGGTCATGTAGCTCTTTCGTTTCACAGATTTAGCAATTGAGTAATGAATTCCATTTCCATTCTAGAATTGCTTGTAAATTTTCATCCAATCAACAATCAAATCCTGTTACAAGTTCGATATGTATTTGGTGTTATGACTCGGAACACCATTTTCGTTTTCAGTTTCAGTTTATTTTGATTCAGTATAAGACAGAGAATTTTATGCGGTTATTTACAAAGACGGTAGAAACTGATGAATGTATTTACAGATGCTTATACTTAAAATTGATCTAATACTCCATACTTTATGAAGATGAAAGAACTTAAAGTATATAAAAATGTCATACTTAAAGCAAACACACCATATTCTACATAAATCAAAACAGTGTTGCCAGACAGGCGGACATTTTCCAAGAACGTGTTTTTCGAACTCTGAGATGTCTAGAACGTGATGAATCGTCAAAAACTCTAGTTCGAATTTTTTGATTATTACAATATTTTTCATATGCTACGTATATGGGAAAATAAAAGAAAAAAATGGTGAAAATGAAATTTTAAAAGTAAAAGGACTCGTGTTTTATAGTGATGTATTCTTGAAAAATTGAATAATAGAGTTCTTGAGCTGAAGAATCATGAAGAAAATGTGTTTACTCGCAAATATTAAGACAAAATATTAATGTTCACCCCTTTTTTTGAAAAATCAATCATTTTAAAGCCATACGAAATCATATAACAAAACTTTTAGATTAGTGTTTTTTTTTTTTTTTTTTTTGTCTCCAATGTAGGACAGACAGAAAACTGTATGCATTTTTCTACAAGTCGTTTTTTAAATATTTTTTTGCAAAGTTCAATTGTTAAAAAATTAATAAAGATATCGATCTGAATTTCATTTCAAATATTCCCTTCTCGGTAGCACAACTTCCATATAACATATAAAATTCCTGCTATGTATTTTTTTTCTTTGCCAAAGAACAGTTTAATTGTCTACTATTTAGTGCCTTCTTAAATGCATCGAAAATGGGTTTTTTTTTCTCTTTTCATTGCTATCTTTTTAAGTACGATATATTTTAGCTTTTGAAACACCTTTCGTGTCACTTTTGACTTTACATTGCCGAACCACCAAGGAATTCAACACCCTCTACACTTTCTTTTAATCATTTAACGAACCACCAGATATATATTTTTTTATCTATGTACATAAAAATGAATGAATGTCTGTCTGTCTCATATGCCTCCCTAAACCGTTGATCCGATTGCGATGAAACTTGGTGAGCTTATTTTTTAGACCTACGGGATAGTTATAAGCATAGTAAAATTATCTAAAATTTTAAAAAAATTCGGATTTCAACTACATCTATTTACCAAGGATTCATCTCCAACTAATTCGCAGAGGTGACAATAGATTCTGTAGGAATGCTAAATCCAAGCCAAAGGTTAATATTTTGTAGCTTTAGCACGCAAATGTCATGCAAGCCACTCTCAGAGCTAACAGCTTTTCACAGATTATGCGAGAAAGTTTTGAGATTTTAAATTTTATCTAAATTTTAGCATTTCTCGAAGTAACCACCAAAAATATTGTGCAAATATTTTTGCGCCCATCTTAAATTTTTTAAAATTATCTTTACAACTATATTAACTATTTTATGGCCCAAATATATTTTCTATGTTTAATCTATTTTAAAAGAAAATATTTTAATCACATTTTCTAAAATTAAATTTGAGAATTCTGAACGAATATTAAACAAATGACGAGATACAATAAATAGTTTCTTTCACTCCCATTTTGAGAGAACACCATTTTATGATTCTAAAATAATACACAAATCTAATACACAAAAATGAATATTTGTTTCTTCGATTTTATATACTGTCGTACCGTTCATCCTATTTCGATAAAACATTACCAAATTATTGACTGATTGCACTTATTTTTTTTTCAATGGCAGCAATGCGCTGGATACTAGCTTGTTAATAATAAAAAATCAAAACGATTGATTTTTTAATTATTAGAAATAGATTTCAATATGGAACGCTGCATTTATCATCCCCCGATAATTCCTATTCTCTTCAGCAAGCCAATCGGCGTGTCCTCCTCCAAGAAAGATTTGAAAGACGAGCAGAGACAAAACAAAGTAATAACAAAAAAAGACCCATGCTCGGGCCCTTAACTCGAACGTTATTGGGCAATGAGATGGGGGATGGCCCAAAATATCCCTCATCCCCATCTTGCTCGTTCTCTTTTCGACGTGCGCGAAGATATCGTCTGCACGGGGGTGCCCGCAGTCTCTTTCTTCCCTTAAGGGTCTCTAAATGTGCGTGCTTTGACAAGGATTCTTTCTACGTGTGCCGTACAATATCGTTATGGATAGACAATATGATGTGAGGTGAGTGTACCTAACTTAATCGGACAGTTTTTTTTTATCAATATAAAACCGATATATTGCAATTTTAAAGGTATTGGCTGCCGATTTAGGTCAAGGCATTGAACATATTTAAAAAAAAATATTAAAGTAATTATCATTCTTGTTCTAACGTCTTGTAAGAAAATGCAAAAATCAACGAATTAGGTTATTAAAACTTATTTATATATGATATATACGGCTTAATATCATTTATGAATTATAAATTTCAAAAGGACTATTTTACTTAAGGTACTTTAATCCGGCCAATTTTCTTAGAGAAAAAATATTTGAAGAAAGTGGAAATAAATTTAGGAATGGCAGATTTAACTTTTGAATTATTTCTCTTTTTTTAATCATTTCTTTATTATTATTATCGTTATTTGTTTATTATTAAGTTATTTTTCATAATATGCCCGAATTCCCTATTACGATATAGCAGTTTACTTTCGGGATTTTTAACTATACCATTTAGAACGTGTGATTAAAGAAACTTTTAAACAGTACCTCGAATGAAAGTTGAAACGTGTGACGAACTCATAAGTATGGATTTAAAAAAAAATATTGAGAAAACAGTTCTGAAGAAAGTAAAAAGAAATTTAGCAATGACTTATTTCAATTCTTTTGTTGTAAAGTATTTTTTAATAATATGCCGAAGTTGCATATTGCGATACTGGAGTTTGCTGTCATAACTTTGAACTAAGCCATTTAGTGCGTGAACAAAAAGAAACCGCTTGGACAACAAATTGAATGAAATTAGAGATATATTACTGTGCCATATGCATGAAATGTTCAATTTATTATTAACATTCCAGTAAAACTTCAGAAAACGATTTTTACAAGCTGACACTGAGAGACAAAATTTTCAGCGTTTTTATGCGTAACAATTAATAAATGCCGAGTTTTGAGCCAATATATTTTATACTGTAGGATTTCATAATTTATAAAATTGTTCTCGTTTTAATGTAATTATTTCAAATGTAAATTCGCAATGATGCAATAAACTGGCGTCATCAAAAATATTTTAACGGAATTAAAATTTCCAATTTGTAATCGCCTATGCATTGAAATGATATGTTCAACTAAAGCAATAACAGTCAATGCTATTTCTTTTTGCTTCTTTTAATCTTCAAATTGATATTTCAGTTATAACTATGTTAGTGATTTGCATATTCACTTGGTCATTCCCTCTGAAAATCCTTTAAAATATTAGTCCTTTTTACATCATTTTTTGGATTTTTTTATATACCTGTAATAGTTTCATAAATTGTTGTTTTTTAAAATTTTATACTTTTACCATTAGATTGGTGCGGGATGGCCAAATATGACTCTTGCACCAAAAACCCACACGAAACCAAAACTGGCCATTTACATAGGGTTTTTATGTACGAAGTGCCGCTTTCCGTTTTCTCAATTCTGTGAGTGAGACACAGAATGATTTAAAATGTCATTCTATTATTGCTGCTGGAATAAAACAGAACATTTAGCTTTTCATAAACCATTCATATTCATTTTTCCCAAACCATTCATTCTGTAGATTAATAGACTCTTACATTTCGTAAAAATTTAATTTTTAAAAAACTTTAGCTCATTAATCGTAAAACATTGCCATGAAAATTCACGGATAAAAAAGATATATATAAACTTTGGCGCAAGTATTGTATAGGCATTTGTTCTTCCATTCTCATTAACTGCCGCTCTTTGGGTTTACTTGTAATAAATGTTATTTACGTTCCGATTTTGTCCTCCTTGTTCTTAAATTAATCTCGGCGGTACAAGTTTCCGACTGTCTATAGATCTGGAACAGTGTTTAATGCATTTCTTAACCATCAAGTGGTGTGCTAAATTGCTGCAAGTTGTATAAAAAATAATAGATTAGTTTCTGAATAACTTTCCTGAATAATAAATTTAAAGTTACCATTTTTACTTGTCGAAAACTTTAATTGTGAATTTTCTTCCATCATACAGAATTGCGTATCTTCATTCTAAATTTATATTAGTGTTTACTTTGCCCGGTTTAATAGAAAAATATGTTTAAGCATTGGTTCTTTTTCTTATTTAATTCTGAATATCATGAATGTTAATTGTTTTACTTATGCATTTGAGTACAAGGTGAAAACTTCTAATACACGTGCGACTTTTATTTTGACCCAAATAATATAAAAAAAGTATAATAAATAACTTTTTAAAAGATTAATCAAGGAAATGATCGATACTGAGAAATAAAATTTAAATTATGATTTGATCTCCTTTTCCGCTTTGGGTGTTTGGGCATTTAGCTTCACGACTCAGGGGCTGATATTCAGGCCATCTAATTAGATGACTCCTTCTTTGCTGTTTCTCAACTATTGTCAAGAGGTGGTCATCGAATTAGATGCAGTTTCGTACAATTGCAGCGCGGTGTGAGCCAAGAATGTTCTCGGAGAATTTTATTCACTATAATGTAAGAATCACGAATAATTCGTTCATACAAACCCAGACGTACGATCCATCATTGTATTCGAGCTCAATTATGAAACTAATTTCCAGACAATGAAACTGTATATTTCTGTTCTGTTACAAATAATTTGGCTATGAATGATTAAAATCGTATAAAGGGTCATCTTAGATGTATTTAAACACTATATTTTCAAATAGCATCTGATTTTAAATATACATCTAAATTTTCTAGAAAAAAAAATTATTGAAATGCTTATATTTCGGAATTTTTAGTCACTGATATAAGCAAATGGAAATTTGAATTCCTAGCATAAAATGAAAGTTTCCTTTCTTTTCAATATTTTAACAGGTATATTAAATCTTCAAAGATTATTTTTGCTATAGATTGGAATATTAAATTCAGAAGTTAAGGTTTATGCCTTTTTAAAAATATAAAATATATTTTCATAACTTAATTTTTAAATTTACAAATCAAAATGTTCTGAAAAGAAACTCAAAAGAATTTTTGATGCCAGTAGAAGGGACAAGATCTAAAGCATCACTTTTCCAAAATAATCCATTTCTGTGAAATGGTTTTCAAATATAAAATAATAATCAAAAGCTTTCAGAATATTATTATTTTCGCGTTATTTAAAGGAGCATCTCAATTTCAGCTTTGCAAATGGTTTCTCTGGTATGAATTTTAAAAAATGCTAAAATTTTTTCGAAAACAAAGCCCGCCTTTCAACATTGCTTTAGATTGTTTTTTTTTTCTTTCTTTCTTAAAAAGGCTAAATTGAAGTGAGAGGTCGAAACTTCGAACACATTCTATTCCCATTAAACTACATTTCACTTGAAATGTTTTTAGAAATGATTTGGGAAATCTTTAATTAATGAAAAAAGCATAGAGGCGAGGTTTTTTACCAAGAGCAAAATCCATAGACCCTGAAATATATATATATATAATAACACTGGATAAAATACAAAGACAATTTCTTGCGCATAAACAATATAATATCACTAGACTTTCACAAAATACCTTTAAAAATGAAATAAATGTTTCTAAACATCTTTAAATTTCTTTAAAGTATGCTTTAAGTATAAATAGGGAAGTTATTAAATATAAAACGATTTTTAAAAATGATTTAAATTATCGTTTGTTGTATATTTGAATATGAATATCAAAAGCATAATATAATTTTTTCATTTATAAATGAATATTTCTGAAAATAACCATCTGACTTATATTCTTCAGATGCTACAAGAATTTTTATTTAAGCATGTTTTATTAACATTAATTGCTAAATTTATTAACAAATTTTGATTATTTTAAAATACTGCGTCTCGTACATATTATTAATTATTTTTTCAATATAAATATACGTACAAAGACATGATTTTCATTTAGTATTTTTCATTTTTGATTACTAAAAAACAAATATTATTGTTTTAGAGCTAAGTTCTAATTTCAGCGACTGATATGAAAGTTTGAATAAAAGAACGCATTTATAGAGAATCAATTTGAAACCGTCCTTTAATATTCTTGTCTCGTATAAACAAGGTCATTTTGAAACGATATGCCTAAAATTTTATTTCTATGCATTCCTCAATAGGCGGATCAGTTAAACGATGCAAAAATAAGGATCGCATATAGGAAAAATTGAAGATTATGCAAAAATAAATATGTAAATGACACCTTAAGCGAATGCAGTTTGCATATTTTTATCGCGGGCATTCTTCCAAATCGAACAGCATATGTTTTTCTTCTTAATTTTTAAGATTACAAACAACAATAATAAGTATGTTTTAAGCAATAATATTATTGCTTATAACAAGTATATGTATTAGATCTTTTTTTGACGGACTGTATAATATATAGATCAGAGAGGCATATCTATAGCAGCTATAGGATGAAATTGTGCCATTCATCGTTTTTAGATTTTATTAATTTACTAGCTGACATATCAAGCGTCACTCGGTTAAAGTTTTTGATGCCTTTCACTATTTGACAGTTAATACTTTTATTAATTGTTACTGAAGCTTCTTAAAATAGAAAAATTTTAAATATTCACCATATAGGAAAGTCGTCTGCCCCATTTAGTTTGAATGTTAATTCACAATCTATTTAATATTAGCATTCGATGTAATCGCTATTAGTTTATAAATATTTTATTTAAATAACTTAAGTATTTTATATTATATAATTATTATAAAATTTTAAACAAATATTTTACAAAATTCTCAAAATATTATTTTATTTAAAATATTATAATAAAATAATTTTACTTCAATTTTAATTAAAATCGGAGAAACATTTGCACTACTCAGATTCTTGCAGGCGATTTTTAAAAATCGCAGAAAGCTAGATTTTAAAATAACTGAAACAGTTTGTGGCAATTTAAATATGTATTTACGGTATGGAATATGTTATCAGGCATTCCAACAGTTAATTCCAGACTGCATCGTTTCTTTAAACAAAACTTCGATATTTTGAGAAACGATTGTTTAGAATGAATTTCTAAAAGCAAAATTCAAAGCAATTTTCTAACTAAAGAAATATTGTTCAATATTATTATGGTAAATAAATCATATGGATTTGCCGTATTTTAATTTCTTTAAACTTCGTGTGTAAAATTGTGTCTTGGGGGTTCTGACGTTTCTTGTCTCAGTACTGCGCATAAAAAACGAAAATATAGTTAATTAAAAAACATTAATCATTTAATAGTTTCAAAAAAATTCTGCAAAGCCTTGTTTACATTTTTCAGCATTTGTAAGAAAAATTGAAAAAAAAATTGTAATTTGGATTTCTATAGACAACAAGAAATTGACGTTTGTTTTATTTTTGCATATATTATTTTACTTCAAATGTATGGAAATGTTAGCCTAATATTTCATCGTTTCACGGCGGATTTTAATTTAACTTGAGATATTTCAATTCTTTTATATTATAATTTGCGCATGTGTGTTAGATAATAATAGAATAGCTTATAATTATATTAAATTGTTTATAACTTTAATATTTATTAAAATGATTATAGTATATTTTGTTAGATATTTCCAAAAAATGCTCCTTTTATTTCTTCTTGTCTTTGAGAACCAATAATTTTGGTAATTACATAGTGCTATTCTGATTTATTGTACTTTAATGTTGCTGAAAAATGTATTAACTAATTATCCATTTCTGATTTCAAATAGAATATGTTCATCCAAATTTTTTTAATTGTGACTATTGCTCCATTACAAAACGCCAGTAATTTATTCCTAAATTTTACATAGTTCGTTCGGTATAAATAGTTGTCAATATTGGGATTTGCTATTTTAACAAGAACGCGTTTTCTTTTTACAAACCATTCATGTTCGCTTAGCAAAACTATATCAGACAAAGACATTCAGAAAAGTGAGTAAGCTAATTTAATAGAATATGTAAGATAGGATTAAATAAGTTAATGAATTGATACAAATCAACTCTTTACAATTACTCTTTTTAATCGCGGTTTTCCATGTGAAATAATGCGGTTCATGTCAAATGCATTGCACTAATTATGAGACCCTGTGCGCAGCTTTGAAGAACAAAATCCTGGCGACAGGTGATATGCGCAGCTGCATTTGTTATATAACAATTATCTCACTTATAATGACTCCATTCAGGATACTATTTATGTATAACTATTATAGACTCAGGATATTATTTATTTAAGGATTCTATTTGTATTCAGGATACTTATTTAATGTATTCAGGATACTTATTTAATGTATTCAGGATACTAGTTAATGTACTCAGGATACTATTTATGTATAACTGTTTATGTACTCGGGGATACTATTTATGTACAACAGTTTTAATCGTGCAAAATCAGAAATACTTCACGCTATTAAAACTGTTATACAAAAAGAAAAACTCATGTATAATTCTTTTATAAGTATATTTTCTTTCTTAATTATAATTAAGAGCTTTTATTTAACTTTTTTAGTTATAATTTTAAATATAATTCTTAATTATAATCTTAGTTCTTAATTATTCAAATTTTGAGAACCAAAATATGATCAAATCATTTTGTCAGTTTTGGCAAAATTTGGTGTCAGGCTTTCATTTTTCACTCTTTCAACTTATAGAGTCAGCCTTATAATAGTTTTGGATTCAGAAAATTACCCAAACTAAATTTTACATTCGTTTAGCACATTGCAGCTGCTGACTGCAACAGAATATCAACAAAATTGTCAAAACAATTGTATGGATGACAGCAAAACTGCTGTTCTGTGCCATCAATTGATCTAATGCAAGGCTGGTTTTACCTTATTTCACTTGGAGGGAACATATCAATTCAGAAAGATTACAGGGTGGGGTAAGGGCATTAAATGAAAAAGTCACTTGTTTACAAGATTTGAATAATGGACAGTAAGTTGCATTTGGGTTAAATTATTACAGAAAATACAATAAATATGCCGTTTAACACTTGATACTGCTGTAGGATGTGAACGACTTGCCCATTTAAATAACATTGTAAAAACTCAGCGTGATGGTTAATGCGTTAGTTACTGATGCTTAAAATACAAATTCATGAATATTGCTAAATATTTTCCTTCTGTGCTTTTTAAATGTAACGTTTGTATATAAATACAAACTTTTTATATCAATCATTTTTTTTTATTCAGCTGTATTATCTTTTTAAGTTTGTAGATATTGAAGCATACATTTGTGAAGTAAAGTATAAATCTTTAATGATTCAAAATAAGTGTAGTAAAGTGATGCATAAGTTTTACTTTTGCTTAGAACGTTAAATACATTTGCATGAATCTTTGATCTTTTGTGATATGTTTTCAAATCCATCCGTCACGTCAGAGATCAGATCTTATGAGACAAGTTTTGGTCCGGTGAAATTGACACCATGAAAATTATTTACTTTCCTGTATTATCTGAAATGTGGTTAATCAGCGAAGTACTTAGTAGATGCGAATATCAACAAATTTGCTAAATACTCAACGTAACTACCACTAGCCATCTAAGAATGAAAATTATTCAACTAATAATAAATTTGTGAGTGTGTGTATTGGCGCTATACAAGCCAGAAAGTTTGACCTATAACTACTAAAATTGATTATATATATATATACCGCAGATAAATTATGCACTTTGGGGTGAATTTTTGAAATTTTAATTAAAAGTTGGGCTGAATTTCAGTATTTTTACGCGATAACTTTGGAAAAATTTTATTACGTAAAGATACTAAAATTCGAACTTTCAAGAATATCGAACGAAAATAAATTTTATAATCTTGTGAAATTAAAAAAAAAAATTTCAATGAAATTTCAAATATCACGAAATATGGAAGATAGATGAGCAGGATATTTAGGTTTTGAATAGCGATGAAAGAGTATCCATTTGAAACGTCCGTTTAAGCAGTAAACCGAACTTAACTAAGATTATTAAAATAACACGGTTTTAATGTAGGACAGTTAAGCGAAATTGTTAATATTAATCTTTTTGGATATAACAGAAATCAAATATAAACAATTATCAAAATATAGTGAACTAGTAGGAAATAAAGCAGATAGAAGTATTTGATTTTTATATACAACTTATTATTATCATTATTTCTTTATTTTGTATTCTTAAATTTATATGTGAAAGTTGATCTGAATAAATCTTTAGGCCTCCTAAGACGTCAATCACTTTATTGATCTTAAATTAATGGAAATTTTTCCGAAATTTTTCACAGAACATACTGCAACTTCAAATTCGAATCACTATTCTCTGTGAAGTAACATTTTAAGAAGACATCTTTTGTCTGACGTCAGCTAGAGATTCTAAAACTTCAAACAATCCTCCAGAGTTTCTCTTGAATTGTTTCTATTTATACACAATGACTAAATCTCTCTTATTTTTAGAACTTCTATTCTTTCTTCTTTGCATTCGACATTTCGTTGATGTTGAGCCTATCGAAATTACGGAAAAATTTATTTTATAAATGATCTGCTCAAAATTTCAACTTTTGAAATTTCATTTGGCTAGATTCTTTGTTTTTTAATTAGATGATAATGTCATGAATTTGATATTTTGTAGCTAAAATTCTTAGAACTGTTTTGCTAAATTGTTAAACTTTTAAATTCAATTTTACTGTTACATTTTTTAGAATAATAAAAATAATATGTAAACAAAAAATACTGATTTCAGATAAATAAGTTATTTTATTATGATATTAACCTGTTTTAATTCCTAGCTAATTCGCTTGGAATATTAGTTGTTTACCTGATTTCTAATAATTTGCCATTCATAATTTGATAATTATTATTCCTTGAGCAAAATATTTTAAAGTTTCAAATTGAAATAGAAACTTGAATAATAAAATTTTCTTGCATCTATTCTGTTTTTATGGACAAGAACCTTCTTCATCGAATCGAATGCCAGAATCATATAAAAATCGTATTGTCTAATATCTAATTGCTGGTTGACTTACCCGATATTATAAAATGGTGTCATAACTCTACTAACACCTCTTTTGATACAGCTCTTGTTAGCATCAAATTATATTTCCCGTGATCTTTCTGGAGAGTCATTATAAGATTGTATTCTAAGTGAGCGTCATGCATTTTCGTGTTCATATTTGTTTTATCTGGTGATATCATGTAACAGTTCCTAAAATTCGCCTGCTATTTTCACCTACATCATAATGAAGTTATAAAGAGTACCTTCCCTCTACAAATTCATTGTATTATTTCCCATGATTTTAACTAAAAATTTATGCGAAGACTTAAGTACTTAATGCCTGGGTTATCTAAATTTACTTTTTCTTGTTGTTACGGGTTAGGTGTGTG
>JAPMOQ010001652.1:3435055-3467189 GCA_026543055.1 Argiope trifasciata
TGAAGAATTTTGTAATTTTCTCTTACTTGGCAGTTTTTAAAAGCTCCCTCCATTTAGACTGATACGCAGCAGTCGCATCAGCAATTTGCCTCTTAAAAATAAGACTTCGCTCCATAGACGGATCAATATTCATAAAGAAATCACAAAGCTCATTTGCCATTCTGAAACCTTCACTAAGATTTTTCAAATTAAATGTCACGTTTCCAGTGCTTGCTGAAGCCTCTTCTTCAATGGGCTGTGAATTTAACATTTCCTCCAAGTCGGTGGCAGTCAGATCTTCATCTTGCGATTCAAGCAATACCTGAACGTCACTTGATTCTATCTGTTCGAACCCATCTCGTCCTATTCCATTCGCGATTTCGGCTATGTTTGCAGTTTGCATTTAACAACAAACTTTAGGATATTGGGTTGGATATCTATTGGAATCTTTTTATTACTATGTATGTACTTATTAGATCTGCGAATAAAGAAATGTTTAGCAGCGAATATAGGAATTGGGTCGCATCTCTTTAATCCGCGAATAGGGAAAACGCGGATGAAGGAAGCTCGAATTGGGAGCTTTTACTATAGAAGGGAGTGAAAACTGAGTCGAGTTCGTCAAAAGTCAAATAATATTCAGAAATACTGGAATAATCAATTTTAATATTCAACTGAAGAAAAATAAGGAAAAATATTATTTACGCTTCTTTATATTAATTCTATTTTTTTCTGATACATCAACATTGATCATGTTAGGGCTACTACATTCTAAAATTAATTTTTAAAAATCGAAAAAAAGTATATCGAATATCAACAGTTTTCGAGTAAATTAATTCATAATCGAAAATAAGAATTCCTGAATTAAAATGATTTGTTATTTTACATATGCAGGTAGCTTCTTGCTGAAAATTTTCCTTTGGCTTTCATAATACGTAAAATTTATTTTAGATATAAATTTTGATTAAACACGGACAGAAATCAGCTTCGTTTCGTGTTTGAAAAAATGTAATTCAATATTTAGAAATAAGAATAGTCTGAAAGATTAGGCAGGTATTTTAATTTTTGGGGAAACCAGAATTAATTAATTGAATTTGAAATCTGAATACAGTTTTTGTTATTATAGGGCAAGATAAATAATACTTAATTTAAATTATTTTTGATGGACTTTTCAAAGAAAGGACAGTAGCTTATTAACTCTATCTTTCAGAGTCTTGGGTATTGTGGTAGCTGTAAAACTGTGTACTAATTTGAATTTTAGTAAAATGTTTTTCGGCTTTTTTTAAGAATAGCACACAATCTATTCCTTGATATGTTTAATAACAAATGTGCAATCATTAAATTTCATATTTCTTTGAATACTTGAGAATTATTTTTTAGTGTATGGCTATTTTGCGATTTAATGGGAAAATACTTTTGCATGAAATGTAATTTGACACAAGCAATGTTCTTAATGCTAGGTTAAAAAAATATTTTTATTTAGAAAATTTATGTATTTTGTTCCACTTAGAGGAAAAAGTATATGAACCACTGTTAAAACTAAAATTTATTAATGGGAAAAATTTTAATCACACGGAAAGTTTATATTCGTTAGGTTTGGCATGAAAATCTTTAGCCTCCCCCCCATTTTTTGGCAAAAGAGATAATTTTACTCACATAAGTATCACTGATTATACGAGGCAATTAGAATAACGCATGGAATGAATGGACCTTGCATTATTCGGCTTTTTGTCATTTCGATTTGACCAGCACAGTTGACTGAAGAAACCTCTTAATTGTGCCGATGGAGATCTAAAGAGGATTTTACACCTATTAGATTTAAATTTTGGCAGACTTCTGCATTATTCGTGATTAAAGAATTCCAAAATATCCGCATAAATTTATCTCGCTTGATGCTTCATGTTGATGAAAAAAAGTTATTGTTTCTCTTTTAACTTTTTATTAAATCATTTAAGACTATAGTATCTTAAAAATGTGCATGTATTGTATTATCATTGCAGTAAAATGAATGTTAGTTTCATTGCTCAAATTAATTAATTAATAGCAAAATTTTCTCAAGTAGGAGAAATAGTTTGATTGGGAATAATAAAATGCAAGTTGTCAGAAAGTTCAGATAAAGATGAGGAGAATTTTGTACTTATCGATAAAAATATAATTTGGTTCTCTGAATCTCTTTCAATGGTTATTTTCAACTGCTCAATTGTAATTGGTCTTGATATAATTAGATTGTGTGTATCTCTACAAAAAAACTGAAAATAAGATCCAGTGTATTTGCATTTTTATCAAAGCAACATTAAAATAAACTCAGTGTGGTAAAACTGAGTAAACAGTTAGTGTGGAATGAAAATTAATTAATATGCAGTTGTTAATTAAATGTAAGATACTAAATAATTTGGATAAACTTTTGATGTTTCCCTTAGTTATGCAAAATCTGCACATATGTTCGGTAAATGTGACAAATCCACTGATTATGAATAAACACCGGTAATTATGCCTAATATCACTAAATTTATTAGTGATCATGAATTAACAGAAATTATACTTTATCACCAATACAGAAATTATACTTTATCACCAACCGTATTTATTACATTACCGTAATAAATACGGTTCAAACATCTTGTATTTCTTCTCTTTTAAAAAAAATATCAGGAGCATTGTTGCTAAGATTTAATTAACTACTAATATACTGTAATTTCACCAATGTTTTCGCAAGTCAGTAAATAATAACTTATCATTAATTTATTTCCTTTTTTTATTCCTTAAGTTTTCTCTTTAAAAAGTCATTGCTGTTTCTCACACTAGAGTCTGCAATGTTGAGCCTATTTACCATTACATGATACTACATCTTATTAAACATTTGATTCTTTTTTTTTCACTCACTAAGATATCGTGTTATAGTTCCGTTTTCAAACAGAAAAATCAGCGTAGGATTTAAACGAGAACCACAAGTTGTTTGTTGGCGATAATATGAGACATTCTGATGGTAATAATACTCAGTGTTCGACATTAAAGATGGAAAAATGTTTTAAACCAATTCTTAACAGGCTAGAAATAACTGAAACAAATTATATTATTAATCCGTTTTTATTAGTATCAAGTCGTATCTGATTTTTGAAATATCATATATTGTCACTAGAAATATTTATCCTCTGCTTATACCTATATTGCTGTACAACTATTGTCATGTTTCATTGATCGGAAACAAATACGCATCAAAGAAATATGTCATCTTTTGTAACAAATAAACCATTCTTCAAACTTAATTTTTATCAAATTATTTTGGTATTTAAACATCCTATTATACGTATGTATCTTTAAAATTTTTGAAATTAGATGAAAAAAACTCTCAATTTGATCATTTACAATGCTAGTTTTTCTTGATTCATTTTATTGATTGAACAAATTCTATAAAATAAATTCTAATAAATTCATGAATTATAATGAAACATTTTAGTGATTTTCATAGATAATGAATTAAATTTTTGCTGCTACTTAATTTTTATTTATATTCTCTTTTCGGTTTTTTCTTTAACTCATAAATTTCAAAATCTTATTCAAATCGATTTATTTTTTCTTTTGGAAACTATTAGAACTCAGTCATAAAATATCGTATATTAACAGCTCTTATTTTTCTTTTTGTAATGAAGTTTTTGGAAAAAAACATGAATAGAAATATTTTTGAATTGTGTCCTTTTTTCAGGTTATATCTTTCATAAAATTACCAAACTCGCCTTAAAAACTATCATTAATATTTTTTTTTACTAAAATGAAATTTTTTTTACAGAAGACCTCAAGGGTCAACATGGTCACCAGTTACTCCGTCTACGCCATCATTTAATCCAACAAAGTTTACTCCTTCAATTCAGCAAAATACATGGAAACCTTTCCAGACATCTGGAACGGATAACAATGATCAAAATGATGTTATTCAAGGAAGTGTTCAAGTAGATCCGTCTGGTGGATATGTTCACACCTTCGGTGCTCCAAGAAAACAATCTGCACCACAAACGCCATCTACTGCTCCAATACAAAATTATCAAAATTCACCTTACCAAGATTCTGTAACAGTTACCTCGACACCTAGATATACTCAACAAATAATTATTCCTACTAATGATGTAGGTAGCCAGTTCAAATCACCAGCTAGGCAAACCTCTTACCAAAGTAATTCTAGTCAATTTTCGCCTGTCCAGCAGTCTCCTCAGAGATCAGGTCAAGCATCTCCTGCCTTTTATCCGCCACAAAATAATGGTTTTGACAACAGAGTCGATAGTAATTCATCAACGATGATTATTCATCCAGCAAGGAAAGTATCGTCTAATTTTCAGCCTGTAAGGCAGGATTCAACTCCTTACCAAGCAAATAGGCAGAATTCTATGCCTTATCAAGTAAATAGACAAGAATCAGCACCTTATCAAGTAAATAGGCAGGAATCAACACCTTATCAAGCGGAGAGACGAAGTCCTTCACCTTATCAGCAGAGTTCATGGTCCAATCCACCTGCTAGACAAGAATCTGCTTCATACCAACCATCTAGACAAGATTCCTGGAATCAATCTGCACAACAAAATTCGATCTCTCCCTCAAGACAAACTTCAAATACATACCCGCCATCTAGGCAAGATTCTTGGTCAAACCAGCCAGTGCATCAAAATTCAAGTAATTCTGTATTTAATCGACAGGAATCATTTTCAAATAAACCAAGTGAAGTAAATACTTCCTCTTTTCCTCCTGTTAGACAAGATTCATGGTCTCAAAATTTGCCGCAACCAACTGGATTATTCGGCAGTCAAAATACATCACCAACAACCAATCAACAAGCTGTTCGATATGAGCCAGTCAATTCGAATTCAAGTCCAGGATATCAAAGACAACCATCAACAAATTATCAATCATTACCTAAACCTTATTCTCCAGCAAGTTCAAACTCGAGTGTTAATCAACAACCACAACCACAATTTAACAATGGTAATTCTCCGTACACCTATGGTGTACCTGGACCATTTGTAAGGCAGCAATCACAGCAATCGTCTGGCAATCAAACCTGGTCTCCGGCCCCAGTGGAATCCTTTCCAACTCCACCACCGTTTTCGCCGTCAGTTGAAAGCTCTGGAGCACCTTGGCCGTCGTCATCGGAATTGCCAACGCCACCACCACCCCCTCCGCCGCCACCCCCGCCTTCTCAGTCGCAACAAACGTATCCAACTCCTCCACAATCACAACAAGCGCCTCCAACTCCTCAATCGCAACAAATGCCGCCACCTCCACCAACTGCTGCACCTCCGCCTCCCCCTCCGCCCCCACCTCCACCCCCACCCATGCCGTCTTCTGCAGGTGTCAATCAAGAAGTGCCGGCATGGAAGAAACAAATCAAGGTGAGAATCAAATTTACTTTAATAAATTTCATGCAAAATTTCATCATAATATTATTAATTTAATAACGTGTTAAAGAATGGTTTATCTACATATACTTTTTTTATACTTCATTATTTTTATTTAATCAACATATATTTAAAATTAAAATATAAGGATTGCATCTCAAAAACTGGGAAATTTGCAATTCGCTCTTCATAAACTCGGTAATTTCTCATAAAAGCAAGTGCTTGTAAGATGAGTAGTTCAGATATTAAAATAGTAGCAATAATTTTTTTAATTGCTGTGGATTTTCTTATGGATTTAGCGAAAGTTATACGTATATATTAATTCAGCATATATTAATATATTAACAAAATCAACTTCTAACTATCACCAATATTTTAATAAATTTGTAATTATCTGATCACTCGTGATAAACTGAGATAAAAAAAATACTATCCATATTTCTCAACCGAATGAACTTTCTAATGACAGATTAATATACAAAGTCGTTATAATTTTTGTAACTGTCCCACAGATATCTGTTACTTTTTAAATATAAAAATTCTTTAATTTTAATAATAAACATACAATAAAAAAATCGAATGCGGACAAAGAAAATATGAAAAAAAAAATTAGACAGATATTAAAACACATGAATTAGATATTATTTTAATAAACAGTGAAAATCTATTTCTGTGCAGTATGTTTGTTTTTCAATATCCATTTAAATTAACTAATCTATCGGAGTTCTGCCCTGTTTGATAATCATCTTCTAAAATAGTGTTTTCACAAAAACATACTCTTAAAAAGAAATGTTTGAATGAATTTTGTTTATTGCAAAATTAATAATCTTGGAAACGTTTTCAAAAGGATATTTTGCCCTCGTCTGTGTATGTTCACAGTTTTGCTAAAGATGCATTCGCTTTGTGTTTCTGTAGTATTTTCGAAATATCGGAATAATAAATTGAAAAGTTTATCTGTTCTGTTATTGAAATATTTGCTCCCTTTTGTACCTTATAATAACTATATGTTTAAAATAAGTTTTCATAAAGACAGAGTAGTTGCTATTATATGTGTTGTGCAGGCTAATTTGCCCCTAGACATTACCATAATGGAATTCCATCTCTCGTCTAAATTAGCCAATTGCATAACGGTATAATAAGGAGCATTATATAGAAAAGGTTGGGGGAAAAATACACAAAAACTTTCTTTGTCATGAAACAACTTCTTCCTTTATTTAAAGAATTCGGAAATATATACATAAGAGAAATTGATGATGCCTCTTTTTAAAATATTAATTGAACAAACACATTACTTATAATAAAATATTATACTATTTATTAAATTAAATAGATATGAAATAATGAAAACCTTAAAGCAACATTAAAAGTATAAATAATAATAATAATAATAATAATAAAGGAGCAAAAACCGTTCCGCTGTGGAGAGCCGCCACATATGTATTACTATTGTTAATAGTTTGTTAAAAGTGTTAATAGCATTCAGGTATGTGTGTGTGTGTGTGTCATTTTTTATTCTTCACTTAAATCCATTCTTTATCATTTGAAATTAGGTTCTGGGTATGAATTTAAAATGTTTAATCCAAACAATCAATACATACATTTTCTTTTATTTCAATGAACGGTGAAAGGGGGTGCAGATAAAATAAACATAATTCGGTTATTTATCTCAAAAATACTTTTGGCGATTATTCATACGAATTCTTTTTCTAAAAACTTGTTACAATTACCGTGCATTATTAAAACATTGTACGATTACACAGATTCAATAATTCAACTCTTATTGCAATTAATTTTATGTTTCACTTTAACATTAACACTGACATTATAATTTAAAATCAATTTAAATGTTTTTAAAGTTTAGATCACATGCACTTCCACACATAATTAGAATATTTATGTAAACTTTGTCTGAAACACTACTAAAAGGAAAATTAAGGCATGCCTTATCTTAAATTTGCATGCTAATGAAGTTCAAAAATAAGGTTTCTAGATGTCTGCTTTATATTTGATTTATATTAAATAAATCGGTCATATCTCATTTACAATACGCGCTTAAAAACAGTATGATAAATCAGCTCTTTTTTTTCATTCATTTTCATTTCTTTACCATTTTTTCATAAATATTTATAAAGAAAATCATATATATATAAATTAGTTTGTTACGTCAGGAAATTTTTTTTAATTTTAAAGCGATGGAATTCTATATTATTAAACTGCAAGCGTTTTGGATGCGAGACTGTTCTAGATTACTTATAAAATTATTAGCTTGAATACATAATAAATGAATATTTATCATAATTTGTCAAAGCTTTTTAATTTTCCAGAAGAGCGTTCTAATTTAAAAAAAAACAGATTAATATGTTTGGAAAAGAATTGACTTTCCTTTTTTTATTCCAAAAGAAAGAAAAAGAAACGTGTGTTGCATCAGTGAAACAAAAAGTTCTAGTTCTGAAGTTATCTAAATTAACTTTGATGAATGAACTTTCTCCCCTCCCTTCCAGCATGCACATACAGGAGTCATTTTCTATTTCTGAGAAATCTAAATAAATCTAACTTTTTGAGCGAATAAGCTTTCTTTTTTTTATTGCAAGTGATGGTGCAATATAGTCAGGACACAGATATGCCATCAAAATGTTTTCTCGTTGTAGTTGTTTGGCACCTTTCATAAATCAATTTAAGTTTCTTCTTATATTTAGTTTATGATCACACAATCGTTTTATTTGCGGGGACAAAAACAGCTCAGATTATTATATAATAGGTTGGCAAACTTCCTTTTCATAAACCCAGAATTAAATAACATATAACCCTAGAGTGAAAGCTTTTTGAAAACAGAAAATTCCCAGCTCGAAATTTGAGGATTAATGCATTAAAGAAGGTATAATATCATAACTGAGTAAAGAAGACTATCATCATGCTGAACAAATCAGTATGATAATTAAGACAATAGAAAGCCTCCATAATCTTGAATAATAATTTTCCATTATGCGGAAGAATCATGCTATTTTTGAACTTAAAATTAGAACGTGTACAATCTAATTAATAAAGTAGAATAGAATCCGTTTGGCACTATTTAAAGAAAATAACTATGCTTTCTTTTGCTATTAGTTAGCGCTGACTATCATTCTCAACCTCTTTTAATATTGAACTTTAAAAAAAATTGGAACAGCCCGTTTTTTTTTTTTTTTTATTCCTAACGCTCTTTTATTTCTGGAAAATCTAAAAATGTTCGCAAATTATATAAATAAATATATTTTCTTTTTGAATAATAAACTTCAAAAATTTTTCATTTAAATTCATGAAGTTTTCCAGAAGAACTTCATTTCTTCGAAAAAGTTTTCTTCTTCATCATGCTCAACAAATCAGTATGAAGAAAAAAGTATAACAAAATTCCATAGCCTCAAAACATAGCATGTTATTCTTAGTTAACGTTTACTATTTTCTAGAATTGTTTTGAAAAACCTCTCCTAGATGTTAATTTACGAGAACATGTAATTTAGTATCTGTTTATTAATCATATAAATTATTCCTGCGACTTTTTTTAAGTCGTATCAATGACACTTCGATCCGTCCAAAGGTACAGATATAAAATTTCTGAATGACCGGACCGCCGCAACAACTACACTGGCGGGATCTGTGGTTGAGCCCAAAGGACAATCTTCAGTCATGGTACAATCCTTCCCATGTTCCGCCATCGACGGGATGGCGGAATATGTTCCGATGGAGGAATATATGTTCCGCCATCGACGGGAGGACCCAGACCCTCACCTTTTTGTGTGCCCTCCAGTGTAATGAGAACATACCACTTAGCCGAAAACTTTTAATTTCTGAAGAATGCAATCTTTAAATAGAACTGCATCTAATAATGTAACTTATTCTATATTATTAAACTGCAGTCTTACTTTTTCTTAGTTACAAAGTAATAAAAGCTTTGAAACAAAAACACTTTTTTTCCTGTCCTGAAATTTTAAAATGTCTTTAAAGGATTTCCGCAAACGTTTCAAACAGTTTTCCTCTGAAAGACTCCGCGACTGTTTTCTATCTCAACTCTCCTTTCCTTGATGAGATAACCCAGTGATTGATTTAAAAATGCAGAGAGAATAACAAAAATTTTCAGCGCTACTGCAAGAATATTTTGAGAGGGTGCCAAGGAAGCTGGCTGCTCGGCATATGAACCGATTACCTCATGAGTGATGCGTTATTTTCGGCGGTGCCCAAAATTAGTACCTAACGACGGCACACTTGCCAGAACAACATGCGGGTTCTTCGTTGCCATGCTCCCTCCTGGAAACCCTAGCCGGGTCTTTCTAGGTCCCTCTGCTGTTCCACTAACCCCAAATCTTCTTGCTACGTCTCTCTTGTTTTCACAACACATTTCGGAATGCCAATTAGAACAATAAACAATTCGGCATAATTTAGCTGTGGCACAAAGATGAAGTTGTAAATGCCATGTTAGAACTTTTAATAAATGTGTTTTCTTTCTTATTTCGGTTAATAAAGAGTCTTTCATTTCAAGTTTGCCTTTTTGAATTAAGAGAAAAACCTGAAATAGGAACGGTTTATTCATTCAGATTGTTACCTCTGTAGCATTTGATTTCCTTATATGTAGTTGAAAGCTTTAGTCAACATTGAAATACATTTAGTAACAGGAATAGATTATAAATGCAATATATCGTATTTACAGTACATTATGCACAAAATATATATACGTGTACATTATGCATACAATACATAAAATATTTATAATCATATAATTATTTAATCCAAAAAAATGACTTTTTGGCTTAATTAGCTAGTTAAAAAAGTTTTTAAAAATCGAATGCATCCACTACTGTCCGGTACTATAACCATCGCTTGCACTCTCACAAATCTTAAAACTGCAACAATGGCACACAGATTTTTGTAACTCTTCAAAAGACGATCAATATATTTAATGGGTGGATTGTGGATTGGCAGCTATGGACAGTATTACAATCAAAACACCCCTGTTAAAGCACTATGTTGCAATGGTCCCCCGATATGCTCTGAAGCGTCGCGACTTTCTTGAAGTGGCACCACGAAATAAAATTTCACAAGTACCGAAATTCGCCGAATTTCAATTTCGTTTGCAATACTTATTTGGATAAAGGTGGGTTCTTGACGATTTCTGCTGAAACATTAACATGGAAAAGAAAACAAAGGCGATAGCAGTCTCCTGTTTAATTCCATGATTTGAGAAAATTTGTGTTCCTTTTAATTTTTATATTAATTTTTTTTTTCATTTAAATTTTTATTTGGTTTAAAATATTTATTTAGTCTAACTCATCCAAAGATCGTTGATAATTTTTTTAAAAGTATCTGCTGTACATATATCGAAGTAGGAAGAAAATTGATTCAGAAAGAATATTTCGAGTAGAAATTTAGGAACTATTAATTTTTGTTCACCAAAACAGAGAGATAGACATCATTTTAACTAACAGGAGAAAGAATGCCCCAAAAAGGAAATTAATATTTGCTTCATAAAGATCACCATTTTCACTTCCTCGTTGCGAAATATTCCAAGATAAAGTAATTTAATTGTCGAAAATTTTCAGCTACATTAAGGGAATAACAAATTTTAGGTCCCTCTGCGTCCAAAAGGTACGTCTGTGGCCCTAATAGCTCAAATACATCGAACGTGAAAAATGAAAATTGGCGCTATTCGACACTTGCTTATGGATCTCTATAAAATTTTGGCCTAAATTTAACAATGGAAAATGTTTTTTTGTATGTAAGCACTTTAAAAAGCAAATTGATAGAAGTAGACAGATGCAATTCGGCATAGGATTTAAAAACTATAATGCATGTTTTGCAACAAATTTATCCACGAGTTGATTGGCAATATGTTTATTTCTATGATTGTAAAATTCGAAAACGCAGTTAAATGGACGCATTTAAGCTATGTGTTATATGAAAACAACAAATTAGGTTCAAATTTTGGAACACTGGTTCAAAGACTGTTCGAAAACATAAACTCGGTTCATCGTGAAACTAAACCCAATATTCGCAATATTTTTTAATGTCTAAGAAATTTAAAAGGACAGTCCTCGGTGCAATTGATCATCGAATTGCTTTACTTTATCAGATATTTTTTTAATTATTGATGCATTATTATATATGACAACTGTTTACATCGATTGCATTTTCTCTTCTTTTCATTATTCATAATAAATATTTACTAAGCCTATGATGGAATTGCCTCATGACTGCGATTAATTTATGATTTTTGAAGCTGTCCATTTATCTTCCTCTATCTTTTATTTTTGTAACTTCCCCATTATTCGTATCTTCGAGAACTGCAACTCGTACCAACAAGATAAATGTGTTTATAAAAGTTTATTTTTTTCAGTACATTGCCCTAATTATATTTTTAACGTTCAGATTTTTTAAAATTAAGATTAATACAATTTTACGTATGATCTCGAAACAAACGCATTCACTCTCTTAACATTCCATGCGTTAAGAGAGTGAATGAGTACACAATGAGTACACATAATAGAGTACACCTCCTATTATGATAGGTTGAAGAATTGTGACTACATATTTTTGATAATATTAACTAAGCATTTTGCCTTATATCTAATCCATGCTGTTCAAAAGTGAATTTTCGGTGGCATTTAAAAAAATTAATTTGTGACAAATATTGTATTTGTCTTTGAAAAGGCAGATGGAAAATTTTCTTTCTCTTCATTTTCTTTAATGCACTTTATTCTGCTTCTTTTTAATAATTTTGCTATTTATTTTATTTTTATAATCATGTTGTTATCTTATCTCTGTGTGTAATTCTAATAATTCCGCTAATAATTTTTAAAACCCTAATAATTCCTAAAGTATCACTAATAATTCCTAAAGCCCTTGGGAAATTTTTCATCCGTTCTGTCCTATGAAGGGGGAATCTCGTAGTTGAGAATGGTGGCATGGCGGTTAGTTCTTGCCACCTTTTTGGTTAGGCGACAAGGTGGGGATTTTCCTCCCCTATCTATGACGGGAAGGGTGTACCGTGATCGTTTACTGACCTCAGGATTCAACCACAGTTCCCACCAGTGTTTCTGTTGCGACGATCCAGTCATACAAGTTTTTCCGTGCACTGTTTGGCTGGTTGAAGTAGTCAGATTGTGATTGTTATCCGTTCTATAATGGCATATATTATAATATTCATTCAAAAAAAATTAGGATTGGTTATTAATTCTTCTGGTCTTGAGCGAAAAGGAATATATTGTGGGTTTACAATATCCAACTAGAATTTCAGCACATATTGATATATCTATCAAACAAAATATTAAGGTTAACTCCATTTTCTCCCCCCCCCACACACCTGTAGTTTAAGAATTTGAGATTACCTAAATGCCTTTTTTGGTATAAAGTTCAAAATAGATAAAATTCCTGAAAAAAAAAAAAACTTGCAAGAAAATGCTAAATTTTTACTACCACTTAAATTTCAAATTCTATGATGGAAGTAAGAAACGTAATACTTGATGAAAAAAAACTGAGGACGAAATATTATAAAATAAATTCCTTGAAACTTTAGAAAATCTTTTAATTGTTTTGATGCTGCTGGTAATGAATAAGATTCTTTTATTGACGCACAAAATGTTTTTGTAATTAAATATGAGTGTCAACGTATTCCTCGTCAAATGTATGAGTGTCAACGTATTCTTCGTCAAACATATGAGAGTCAACGTATTCTTCGTCAAACATATGAGAGTCAACGTATTCTTCGTCAAATATATGAGTGTCAACGTATTCTTCGTCGAATCAACAAGCATTGATTTATAAATATATGTTGCCATTATAATTATAAAATCAAAAGATGCAAATAATCAATTTTAAGAAATTTTAAGGTTTGTCTTAAATGACCTTTTTCTTCTGATGCTCTACATTTTTATTTTAAGGAAGCGGTTTCTGCACTTCCTTTTCGAACGCTGTTATCACAAGACTGCATGCAGATTTTTTCGGTTTTTCTTTCCCCTTTCTTTTACTGCAAATTAAATACCGAATAAGATAAAAACATTTAAACATATTCGAGATTTATAAACTTTCTTTTAAGCTCATATCAATTCTAGCTCAAATGTTCCAATGTTGTTTGTATATATTCGTTACAATGTTTAATATTAAGATGATGATATCTGATATAAAAATAATTATGAATTTTAAATCTTTAAGAATACTCACGTTGTTAAAAGGACGCCATTTGATGAAAGCTTAAAGTGAAAATTTTCTTCATTAGTTCACTTTACAAAAAAAGTTTTTTTGCTTATTTTAATTTTATTCGATAATATAATTTCATATATTTGATACTTAATAGAAGCAAAACGTGATGCTAATTTTTTTTCACATATCTTTTAATTGGATTTGTATGGCTAGTTTAAGTGTTTTATGTTGTATTCTCTAGAGCTACTGAAAAATAAGTTAAGCTAGAGTTTAAGGTTTTTATAAACAAAGCTTTTCTGCTGGAAAAATATTAAAACCATTGTCTTACAATTATTAAAGCTAAATTAGGCTGTCGAGTATGAATCTTATTTCAAGCATAGAAATTAATATCCATTTTAAAGTTCAACTTATTTTTGTGAACTGAAGAGTGTCTGACATTATGAAGAATATAATGCGGGTTTCTATTTTTCAATTTATAATTATTTTTCCTGTTCTATTGACTTTCTTCATACTGACGATAACTTAGGAACATAATATTACTTAGACTCAAAATGTATGTTAAGCACTTATTCATAATTTTATGCTTAGCATACATCAGTGAAATTTGCGGAATGTATTTTTTCGTTTTTAACTTTCCAAATTTTTTTATCATGTTTTTCAATCCGTTATTATTTACATAATAAATTACCAACATTTAGATGATTTCAATATTGCTATTATAATTTGCATTCTACTGAATGCTCGATTTCAATTTTGGAATCCAATACTGTTGTAATATTGCGAAGAATGAGACATCATAGCACATTGCATGACTTGCATCATGAAGCTAACTATGCATCATTTAAATCTACTCATTCAATCCAAATAAACATTAAAGTAATAATGAAATTTTTAATTTATTTAAAATAAAGGAAGAATGCTCCAATGTATACAATATTTAAAAAAATATATTTGAGAATATTAAGGAGGTACTGGGTTTACAATAGAATATTATTCCATTTGAACATCAGTTTTCTGTATCCTAGTGTTAAATTTAGACTTCATTCACTGAATAGTTCAAATAGCTAAGAATATAATCCTTTCCGTTGCCTTTTATTTAAATTATTTTTATTTGTTTTGTGTCAGCTTTGTAAAGATAGAATTTTTCATTGTGATATAATTTTTTTCATGGAATTTTAATGGATCTTTTTCATTGAGCATTCATTATAGCGTACTATAATTTAGAATACCAATTTATTACTGCTCATTAATTATGAGATGCATTTTAATATTTTCAGTTTTTAATTTTTAGTTAATTGCTTAAATGTATTAAATTTTAATTCCATATCAATGCCTCCATTTGGCGAATTGAAAAAACGAAAGTTTCAACGAATACTTCCTATTTTTATAATAAAAAAATTGTAAATTTTATTATTAATTAATTGTAATTATTATTTATAATTAAAAATTTAAAAAAAGGGCAATAACTGAAAATTCCGTTTGGAGCTCACTATTAAGAGTAAAAAATATTTTCAGGTTTTTTGTTGTTGTTGTTGTTAACTATATTCTTGTAAATGAAAAATTTGTTTCTATTTCTTTCATTTTGAATGTTTCTCTCTTAAGGCCACAAAAGAAGCGAAAGCCGCAGCCGGCATCCCCTCCCAAACACCCGGCACCCCTGGCAGTGGTGGCCCGGAGCTTCCCGCCGCCCTGGCAGGCAGCATGAAGAAGGACAAGAAGCCCTTTACTTACCTCCCCGGTGGCCTGGACCTCTCGGAAATCCGATCCCCAAAGATGCAGAGAAGGATCATCGCCAATCAGCAACACGCACCGCCTCCACCTTCCTGCACAGGACAACAAGTGTTGTTGCAGCCAAGAACAAACGGAGCGAACCAACTTCCCAACCAGTTCGACAGGTAAGCATCTAGCGCATTGAAATCGTAATGAAAAGATTATACATTGTACCAGCTTTGTATTTCAATTCTAATAGGCATTATACCATGCACTTGATCATCCTTAATTCATGACACAAACTTTAAAGTTTGATACAGAATAGTGTAACAATCCTTTATTGTCATTAAAAATAAGTGTCTGAAGAGGAAAAAAAAGATCAGATTTACTAGAATGGAATGATAATAGAATTCTGAAGCGCGATGAATTGGGCGTGAATGATTGTCATCTTGATCCAGGGCCGGCCTTTTCTTTGAAGGGGCCCGGTTGCAAGAAACCATTTAGGGTCTTAAATTTTAAGAAAAATTAAAACACACACATAAACATTTGCATATGTATTTAATGATACATGACTTTGCTTTTGCTATTTATTACTCCAAGAAAATTACAATTTTTTCTAATTTATTTTTCAATAGTACAGCAGTAGCGTTTAAGCATTATACCCATATGCTAGACCAAAGGTCATGCTTTATTTAATTTTAATTTTCTGAAAGAGGGTCAACATTTATCATATTTAATCACTGGCAATGTAAAAGGATTGAAAAAATATTACATTAGATATAGACAAAAGTAGATAGCTGTTGATTTAAAAGTCCATTTGAACTCAGCCTCGACTTCTGGGCGCCGGGCACGCCGCTCTGTCATAACATATCTGATGGGGATTTCCTTATTCATAAATGAGCCTTTCCCGCCTTCTTATAGATATTACGGCGATCTTTGCCTACTAAAGGCGTCAGTCTATGCTCAGCCAACCACATGGAAACAAGCTTGTGGACTTTTAGTATGTGTAACATTATTATGACTCAGAACACTGTTTTAATTCTTAATCACGGTGGGTGCCCCCTGGTGTAGACATGCATAAATCCTATTTTTGAGTTTAAGACTGTTCAAAATTAGTAAGAGGATGTCAATGTTCGTAATGCACTTGAAAACTTTTTGAAAATTGGCATTTAATAGCATAAATTTAAGCAAATATAAAATTTCAAATTGGCGACACCAAAAACTATTACTCTCATCCTAACAAAACTTATACCAAAATAAACTACATAGTTTTATCTGGAGAATGAAGTACAATTGTATGACTCTAATAATAAATACAAAACTTTCAACCAGCCAAAGATTTACACATGAAATTTTTAATGAAATTGACATTATTATTCAAACAATAGGCTCTAAATTAAAAACTATTCATTCGATCTAAATTCTGTCAGTTCATTCGCTAGAAAATTGTATAAAGACAAAGTCTACCAAATTTCATAGTAATATGATAATTATATTTTGAGTTAATTTATTTGAAATGAGTAACAATTGAGTAAAAATCAATTTTAAGAAAAATACATTTGAAGTATACGGCAACTTGTTTCACTAATAAATTATGGGCATACTCTAAGAAATATCTCCACATTCATAGGTTATACCCTCATCCACCTCATCTCTAAATAATTTTCCTTTTTTAATCATTTAAATTCTTTCTAGCAATTTTTGCATTTGAAAGTGAATACTGCTTAAATTCCTTTTCCATCTCTATCGAGCTCAGCAATTGCTTTAAATGAATTTACACTTGGATGCACTCGAACAACCGTAAAGATATTCAGTAATTCTATAAAACTTTCGTTAAAATGTATTTCAGGCATAAATACCCTTAATCTGAGGATTCAGAGCCCAACAAAGATATGTTTAGGTACTAATTTCCACAATACACCATTAAAACTCTTATTGGTATTTTGTGATTTTTTTGAGGCCAAACATTTTCCGTATTTATTACAGAATTTGTGTTCATACACATTTTTAGCATGTTTTTGACCCTTTAAATCGGTATTACCAGTTATTTAAATATCTACTTCCGATTTAGTGATCATTACGAAAATATTAATATCTTAACTTCTAATTACCGTAGAGACGTAAGTAAATCTGTTTTGGATAGCTCAATGACTGATCTATCCGATAAAAGAATTTTTGGAAAATGTCACTTTTTGCGAAAATCGACCTTTTTCACATGTTTGGATACCTTAAATGCAGAATTTTTTTAATTCATATGTATACAGCCAAGCTTCATTTTCTCATGACTGTAATTTTACATTTTTATACATTTGGTTATCGTGCACCTTCTATGTTTCAGTTTTATTATAATTTGATATAACTATTTTAATGTCGAGAACGTGACTCGGTTCTACCAAAAATAACTTTAATACTATAAAACACAAACTCATCTGAATCCTGTTGAACATTTAGCATTCTTCGTTCCTGGTTGAAAATAAGCGGTTTGGATTGGATTTTGTGACTCATTGGCGCCAAATATGGCTATACTGCGCCAAACAAATGGTGTTAAAAAACGTCACGTACAATTCAGTCATGTAATGCGGCATACATGAAAGAATCGCTTCTACAATTTCAGTCGGAAAAACAATATGCGGAGTTGAAATTTAAAGCGATGCAATCGTGGCCAGTTTGTCCTTGCATTCCATTGCAATGACCTGTCCGTTTAATAGCTTCATATGAAGCTATTAAATTCCGATTTTGATTGTTTATTGGTGAGTCAAAATGGATACTTTTAATGATTTATACAAATGAACTTTTTGATTGATGGGAAAACTCAATAATTAATCATGCTTAAAGAGTTAAGTTGTTCTTATTATATAAATCTAATTTCGTATGTAGATAACTCAAAATTATTTGTAGAAACTTGACGAACGATATAAAACTTATAGAATTACTAGCTGGTACCCAACGCATTGTTGCTGCAAAAGAAATAATTTTGGAAATATCGTTTCGAATTTGAAATAGTTATCTTGTTTCATTTGGAATGATCGAAAGAATAATATTTATTCATTCATTGAAATTGAGTAATATATCAAGGAGACGCTCAATTAATATTAATTCTATTTTTTAAACTTTATTATTCGACTTGAGGGTTGGCAACATTTTTTTGTTTTTGTTTTTCCATATTCAGCAGCAACAAATAAGTACAAGTAATAAGTATAAGTAAGTAATAAGTATATAGTAAGTAAGCCGTACCGCATAAGAGACATACAAAAATCCATTTTTATTTATATAGATATGTTATGATGCCGAATAAATGTTTTTGAAAGAGTTTACGAATTAATATGTTTAGGATTGTTTTTATGACAAGGCAAACGCATTTGCTTGTACAACGAAACACTTTTTTAAATTATGATTTCCCTCTTTGACGTAACAAAATGCAATATAGAATTAGATTCGTTTAAGGTTTTAAGCACGTTGATGAATTATATAATTTAATGTGCAAATTAATAATTATTACTGAAATTGTTCTTCCTTTTTACGCAATTTAATTAAAACTTCGTCAATTAAAAGTATTTTTAAAGTGAATTTTTATTATATTTGGTTATATATATTTAACTTTACATATAAATGGTCAGATAAATATTAGTAAGGATTATTTTCCCCTTCAATACTGAAGTATTTTAATACCACCACAATTATGATATGTTATTACCCATGGTTATGTACATTTAGACAAATTCGGCTGTAATGTTTGCATTCGGTTAACGAATGAACGGTGGTTGTTGAGTGATGCAGATAAAATCCAAACAAAAAAGTAATTCAAGAAACTGTTCTAGTTCCAGAAATCCAGTTGTTAGATTTCAAAAATTTGATTAAAGGATTCCTTAATTGCAAGCTCGCAAAATATTTAAGATTAACTTCCGTAGACGAGTTTTTTGTGCAACAAAAAAATTTTTTTTAATGTGTGAATACAATTGGAGAAATAAAAGGTGATAAGAATAATCTTATTTCAAGTAATAATCAAAAATCAAGTAGTGTTGTGCTGCCATCTATCGACGTCATTTTAAGAACGGAGCAGCATTGGCTCAATAATGAAAAACATTTCTTTATTTTTTAATATCTTCAGTTGTTCGAATAATACATTCATATTAAATATTATATTTAAGTATGAAAATTATTTAAGGAATCTCCTAAATATCGGCACCCTTAAGTTGTGGAAGCAAAATTTTGTCCAAGAGAAAAAAAAATGTAGATGGCAAAAAGTTTTGTTTGACCAGTTTGAAAATTTTCCAAAGATTACCAGATCATACATAGAAACATTTCAAAAGTTAAGTCAAACATCAGATAATGTCAATTTTAAATCATATTATTAATGTCTTTAATTTTTTACAGAATATTAAAATAAACATATTATCGATGTTTGAATAATCTTTATCTGGGAAATATATTGAAAAAAGTTTTAAAACGGAAATTTTTATTGCTTTGGCAGAAACATATCTTTTCATTGAATATTCATTTCCCTATCTTAGAGTTTACAGTTGAGATAAAGATTCTCTATTCGCATCATTTGGGGAATAATCCCCATTATTCCCCCAATAATGTGAATTATTTTGGGAACAAATAAGTCTTAATTTTTATTTTTCATTTGCAGATCTATGTAAAATAGTTTTTGCTTTTTTTAGTAATTCTCCATTAGCCACTGTAAGTTGTCTTCTGTAAGTGACTTAAATTTTCACATATTTTGCACTTCAAACATAATTTTCTTGTTAATGAACATTAGTTTTAATATGATATCGTATACAGAATAATAGCTAAATAATGCTATTAATTAAATAATAAACAGTAATGAAAGTAAACTCTTGTTTTAAGTTTGGTTCATTTTTCAAGCAAATTAAAAATATAAATATCTCTACATTGATCACATTTTCGTCTTGATTTAAAATGTTTATACTGTTGTTAAATTTATTTCAATAATATTTTCAAGCAATTCGAAGACTATTTTGGGTTTAAAATTCTTTATTTTAAACAATGATTATGTGACCTCCATCCTTAGAAGAAATACAAATTCTAAAACATCAACTTAAATATAAACAAACATTCTGTAAGTTAACTATTTTCATGAATATCATCTGGAATTTCAGGATTATTTTCGAATGTTTTGTTAAGGATTTTATAAACTAACTCTTAATGATGGTAAGTCATTCTTAAATGACTTTTTTTAGCTATTTCATGTGCAAGAATCTAGAGATCGATAAGGATTAACAATAGTCAATACAACGTTAAATGCAATATATGTAATATCAGTTCAGTTCAGTATTTTTCTGACAGAGCAACACACTCTTGATAGAACTTCCAATCGTTCACTTTTGCCTGACCACTTGCATCATTTATTAAATTAACTTATTTGCAGCTGAATATAATCTAAGCCAAGAAAACATCATCAATTAATTAACGGAGAAAAGAGGACACGATATCCCTTCATTTGCAGTCACGTAAATGAATAACGAGTGTCGTTTTTTCGCACTACTTCCGTATCAAGTTAGGTAGCTACATGTCTGTCGAAAATAAACAAATCATAGACGTTGCTTCGGTGACGTATTCGCGAAATCGCGATCGAGTTCGCGCATTGTATATTCTGTTAGTTTCTTCATCGACGCTTTTTTTTCTCTCTCTCCGTGCGCCTCTTGACCATAAAGAGCAGCGCGTCTGAGCAGCTAGACGCAACGGCAAGAGGCATTGGGTGAAGGAGATCAAATGACGACAGATCGCGATAACCCGTAATACCAAGTTGGATTTCCGCCATCTTTGGCCTACTGATTGATCGCCACTTCTCCTTGCATATAGCCGACCACCCCGCCACCACTGAACGTTGCAGTAACAACAGGATTTGTTGTTTTCGACTTCTGAATAAGTATTGTCCAATCTTACATTGACCTATCAGTCAAAATAACATTCCTTTAGGGGTAGTAAATAGCTGTCTTTCTTCCCATCCGCACACTCTCAAACAGTTGGATTGAAACTATCAGTCTTTATCCAAAGGATTTATCCTATCTATCGACAGGATTTATTGTGATCGACTGCTGAATAAGTATTGTCCAACCTTACATGGACCGAACAGTCAAAACTAACATTTCTTTCCAGGTAGTAAATAACTGTCTTTCTCCCCACCTGCACACTCTCAAACAGTTGGAATGAAACTATCAATCTTTAACATCATATATTTCAAGGTTTTGAGATGACCTGGTAACACCTGTACTGTACTTAAATAATTATTGACAATCTTCAGGTCTTTCCTTAACTCTGAGATCTCCATACATTCCATTCAATAGTGGTAAACGGTATCAATTTCTCCACAAATACATTTATTTTCCTGCTTTCTTCCAAATCTTTGGAAATATGCAGGAAATATCCCCTGTCCAGATATTATTTGGATTATAAGTGGATGGTATCTTCTTATTTTAATTTCCGGATTAGGAATAAAGTCGAAAGTGACTCTTCCTTTTTTGGACTTATACTATGTGTCAAACCATTGTAGTTTTATTTCTTCTCGCCACTGATTATCAAGCTGGAACTAAAAGATTAACTGTCATTAGAACTGAAATTTAAAAAAATTCAAAAAAGTGGTATGTTTTTTGAAAAAGGATAAGCATTCAATTCAAGTGTTAGTAGTATTATTAGATTATAAAGATATATCAATATCCTATTAATTTTATTACTTTCCTTAAATTTGTAAAATCACTTGTAAAAGAGGTGTCCCGAGTATATAATCCATGAAGTAAATATTTGTGGATTATTTTCGAATGTTTTATAAAAGATTGTATAAGTTAACTCTTAATGGTAATCTAAGTCATTCTTAAGTGACATTTTATTAGCTACAGAAAGTGATCTATAAGGATTTACAGTTGTTCAATACAACATGAAATTCAATATTATATAAAATAGAAAAAAAATGAATGACTTGAGTTAAACATGCCTCATTTTCCCTTTCTTTTCACCTCTGCATAATTTTCACCTGGATTTTTCCCTTATTTATATTATATTGTTTCAGTCAATTTTAGATGATAATTTAGTTCAAATTCGGTCAAAATGCAAAGGATTTTTGAAAAGTATGTAGGGAATATATGTTTATTCAAAAGCTTCATTCGTCTCACGAGTATTTTGGCCTCATTTTTGCATGACATTTTTCAGATGTCCTATATTATCTATAATGCAGTGTGGTCACAAATTTATTTCTAACTACAGAAACTTTTTGTTAAGAAATATTATTCTTTAGTGTATGGTTGTTTTTAATCTACCATAAAAACTTTTCTAACACTTTTAATAAATCCACTTACGTCATTAAATTTTAGTGTAAATGACATTGGTAGTTAGATTAATGTCAAGGCTCCATGTAATTTCTCGATAAGTATTACGGCCGTATTACAAGAGTACAGAAACTACAGTTATCCAGTTATTAGTATTAGTGCTAAAACTAATAACTGGATTATTAGTTTTTACTGCTAATACTAATAACTGGTTATTAGTATTAGTAGTAACTGATTAGTACTATAACTATTATAACTCCAGTGCAATTTTTCTTGAAGGAGTTTTGCATATCCTTACAATGGAGGTACTTCTACGAAATAACCATGTCTCTTTAAAAGTTGAAATGACCTATCTTATCTCCTAAATCAACATATCCCCACTGCGCTTATCTCCCCGATATCGATTGGGTGTGACCAGAAATGGCGATTGGTTCTCCCATCTCCGCCTTGTCCACATACTTTCACCTCGACCTTTTTTTCGAGAAGTGTGACGCGAGTGTCTGACGTTTTTCTCTCCCTCTCCAAAGGTTGAACTTGGGCGAGCAGCAGAACTCGGATAGGATGGCGACCGCCGTGGAACCCCAGAGACGCACCTCCACCGATGGACAGGACACCAGGTACCCCGGACAGTCCAGGTCCTTCAGGATCCTGCAGATGATGACCGGAGGAGACGACGAAACAGGTGAGTGGGTGAGATCATCCCCATGGAATTCCTGTTCCGACTGTGTGAATCTAGTGGAAATTGTTTCTGTTGGAATCCCGTGGAAATTGTATCTGTTAAGATCCCGTGGAAATTATTTTTATTATTATCTCATGGAAACTGTTTCTATTGGGATTTCTTGGATCCAGTTTCTACTGGGATTTCTTGGATCCAGTTTCTACTGGGATTTCTTGGATCCAGTTTCTATTGGGATTTTTTGGATCCAGTTTCTATTGGGATTTCTTGGATCCAGTTTCTATTGGGATTTCTTGGATCCAGTTTTTGTTGGGATCTGGTGGATCCAGTTTCTGTTTGAGATCTCGTGGATCCAGTTTCTGTTGGAGTCTCGTGTGGCAAATTTGATACATTTTTAATTGATGTTAAAAATGTTTAGCAATGACTGTCATCTTGGAAATTTCGAATAGGAAAATCTTGCAAAAGGAAATAATGTATGTCGAAGTTTCTTAGAATATACAAGTTTCTGTTTCTAATTCGTATGAAATTTTCAGGAATTGAAAAGCTTGGCTTTGATTGCAGCTGAACAATTTCTTCGAAATTAGTAAGGAAAGTGAAATACTGTAATTTTGAGCATTTCAGTTTCACGTATAATGAAAAGCTGTGTTAACACATTAAGGGCCTCAAAGAAATCCGTAAGACATAAGTCTGGGGTCGCACGCTTTTGGAGAAACGTGTACGTTCTAAATTCCTCATAACTGTTATTTATGAAGCCATAACATATTAGATACTCAAATCGAGAAAACTCGTTCGCGGTTCTTAACGTGCTAAATTAAATTTCGATGTATATCCTTTTTATCACAATTGTTTTTTTATGGTTTTTTAAAATCTGTTCATGCTTGAGATTGCAGAAAAAAAGTGGAAATCGTTTTATTAAATATTTATTCTTAAAAAAATTACATCGCAGACATAAAAAAATCCTCGATGAAAAAACCTGTAAAATTATTTAAATTACGAAAGACTGTACCATTTTATTTTATCTTAAAAAATATTGTCATTCTTTTAAATTCATTAAAATGATGGTCCAAATGGTAAAATTTTATAAACACGATTAATCATACTTCAATAGAAAAAATTGTTAGTTAACTGACATTTTTATGAAGATTCATTAGATGCTAAGCATGAAATGCCACTTTTTTCATTTGGCTGTTCCGAAAACGATTTATTCTGTTTACATGTAAAATATCAGAAGTGTCCAATTGAAATTACAAGTTGTTTAGCGCGTGTTTGCGTGGTGAAACTTTTAGTAGAAGAGGCAAGTTCAAGGTTACTGGAGAATTGAAACAAGGCATTTGTTCTCAGATTGTAATTTATTTGTTTGGGTCTTAGAAAGAAATTTACTTTTTAGAGTATTTAGAATATGCGTATCAAAAATTCAGCATCATAGCTAGTTTATTTGCATCAAATTTGTCAAAACGGTTATAATTGAAATTTTTTTTCAATAATATTATAGAATACAGTAATTCTGTTTAAAAAATAACCATCTAAATTCATGTTGCCCTGTATTGAAACTCACAAATCATGTCTAAGTTGCATCCAATTTTTTCTTAATTTTTGTTCAATCATTAATGATTTTTGAAAGCGATTTTGTACAAAAATATATTCTGCTAATATTATGTAATTAGTTAAATATATTTAATATTGGTCAATCGTAGTTATTCAATCCCGTGTAAAAAGTTTACTCAATAGATAATATTTAATTTTATTTAAAGCAATTATATTGAAAATTGGAATTTAAATAATTTTATATTAAAAATAAGTTAGTCAAATTTCTTAATCTTTTTGTTCAAATAGTTTAAATCATGAAATTTTTGATTTGCATAGACTTAATATATAAAAAAATTTGATTTGGAATTCGAATTCCGCATGGTTTTAATATTCTCAAATAAGGTGCTGGTCATATATAACAAATTTTGGGTATATGACTTACAAATATACTTAAAATTTCATCTGTAGAGACATTAAATTAACAAAATTTAAATATTTTTTAACACTGTGTCTGTCACATAAGAATTGCCATTGTGAAGGACAAAAGCGTCGCTCAATTTATTAATTTGCTTCAAATTAAATGTGTTTCTCAAAATACTTTTTAAGTGATTGAGTAATTAACATTTTTAACAAACTATTGAGATGTATACTTTTTAGTTTGCTTTTACGTAGTTCATCAAAGAATTTTGTTTGTACGCATCTTCCTGTAATAGAATATTCTTGTTTCATTTTTAAAAAAATTCTTTACGTTCAGAAGGATTATCTTTGACCTATTGACAGGTCTCGTAACGAAACAATCTTGTTGATGTGACCTTAGCTCGCCGACCTTGGAAGTTTTTCCTTTACTGTTTCCTTATAAAATCACAGGATTTTATTAATTACTATTTATATTTAACATTTGAGATTCCGTTTCACAAATTTTTGATTTGTAAAATTATTATTTATAAACAAATAATAATTTTAAATAAAATTTTAACATTTAAGATTTCATTTCAAAAATTTTATTTATTATTTTATATTTATATTTAACTTTTGAGATTTCATTTCAAAAATTTTTGATTTGTAAAATTATTACTTATAAACAAAATAATAATAATAATTTTAAATCAAATATTTTTAAATAAAATTTTAAAACAAAGTAATAATTTCATCTGACAAGTTGTCATGCCATTCTTGCATTTAACGTGGATAGAAAGTTTATTCTGCTCTGAATCAGTTTCAAAAGTATAATAATAATAACATAATTTATGCGCATGTTAAAAAATACTTCGAGAATTTAAAAAATAATATTCATTTTTATCAAGGTTTTCAAATCAATTGTATAATTTTCAACAAAAAGAAATTATGTATTTATATAAAATTTTTGCATGCAACATTTAAATACTTATGGTACACTTTTTCTATTTTAATGCTATTTTTTCTCACTTAATGCTTAGAAATGCGCTGATTCATAAGACGGATAATTTTCTTTTGAGTACTTTTAAACACATGAACAAAAAAACTGTAATTCTAATTTCGTCACATAAAGGTTTCTGACTTTCTCCGAAAACTTAGTTATCGAATGATCAGAAAGAGATTTCTTGGAATCCTTCGTCAGCAAGAAACGAGTCGCCGAGTCGGTAGAAATGAAGTTGCCACTCTAAATCCCTCTCATTTCTCGCACTTGAATTACTCTTAGATTGCTTTTACCATTTCGAACAATGAATTCATGTACCTCTCGATAAAATCTCTTTGTTCGACTGAAACGAAAGTATCAAATGTTAAACTAGAGGTAGTTTTTTTCCCAAAACTTTCTCGCATGCTCTCTAATAAAAGTATTATCTTGGCGAACGTTGTGCATGGCAATGGTTATGAAATATTAGTTTTTGGCCTTGAATCTGCCTTGTGATCCCTGGCGAATTTTTTGGCGATTAAAACTAGAGATTTTGGCAATTTAAAGAAGATCGAATTTTTGCTGTAGATGCCTTTTTCCCATTCGATCCAAACAAAATGTTCTCATAAAACTATACATGTTGAATCGAAATCTCATTCCAAATTTGGTATTGGGACATTGGATTGGAATTATCGCTTTTACATGTTTCTGAAAGTACAGACCGATACACAATTAACCTTTTATTGGGTTTGTCTCAAAATCAGTGAGGTAATAATTATAGATGGTGGATATGTGTATAGAATTTTGTCCATCTTTATCTCTTCATTTTATATTTATTGTGCTTTATTCGAACATCGGAAAAGAAAATAATTCCCCTGATTGGATTTATTTTCCCAGTTTGGTAGAATTTTGGTGTAAAAACCTTGTATCAAATTTCAGCCATTTGGCTCAGAGAAGTTTTGGTTATTTTGTCACAGACCAACATAATATTACGAATATTTTTAGATTCAGAGAGATCTAAAACGTGGAAATTCATGAAAAAATGTAATTCGAATTTTTGATGATTATACTTTCTACGTATACTTCTTATACATGAAGGTAAAGTGTTAGAGTATTATATGCTTTAAATTAACTTTTTATTTGGACACCTTATTGTTTTAAGATGGAATATAAATTCACTGACTGCACATGAAAATGATTTTGTAAAAAATCGATATGCACGATAGCAGTTAAATGACAAATGATCATATAACTAAATGTGTGATCTCAAAAGTTCAAACGGGCCTGTAGGGAGATTTTAGCATTTTATGTTCAATCACTTCTATTCACTATATTCAAATACAATCACTTCCAAAGATTCGTTTTCGGTTCCTTCCGAATCAAACGTTATTGCATGAAAAACTAGGAAAATAGACTATCATCTAAAGATTTTTTTGTCATTTGTTCACAGTTTATAATGAAGATTAATACTGGAATAGCTTCTATTTGCATAATCAAACTGCTAAAAATCTATTGAAAATGTTGTCAAGTGAAAATATTTTGATCAATATTGTACATTAAATTATTTTTTTAAAAATTATATAGTGGATTCCAAAATTAAATCAGAGTATTGTTTGACGCTTATCATTTGAGCAAGATTTTGCATTCATTAACATACTAGTTACGATCAGCAAAGTGACTTGTTTTTTACCTTTTTTCGGAAACAGATAGTGTCTTGGAACACTTTCCCATATTTTTACTAAGATGTTAAATGTGGGAAATAATTCGCTTGAAGTGTGGATTTTAAATCAACTAAACTGAAGAATACTATATTTTCATTCATATATTAATACATATGAGAAAAACTGAAATCTTTAAAATGATATACTGAACTTGTGTGAAGCTGAAATTTTATTTGTAGTTTAATTAAACTGGAAATTGTTGAATGCCGATTTCAACGATATATCTTAATGCAAGATCAACGAAAAGATATAGAATAAATATAAACGAATTTTTAATAAACGAAATCGTCTTTCAAGATACCTGTAATTAAATGTTCACGTAATAAGATAATATTAGCGTAATTATTTTTAAATACGTTGTCGACTGTGAAATATAAATACATTGTAAATTTCTTGGTTACCTATTGTAGAATATTTAAAATATATTTGCTTTTTATTTCAATGTATTCTCATAAAAATTAGGGCTTTTTATTCAAAAATTCACAATAAATTTCAATAAAATCTATGGTTTCCACATTTATGACTGTTGTTCCGCAATGAGTTGCTTACGATTCCTTAAAATTACGAAAATCAAAACCCAGTGATGTAATATCCCTTAGCAAAGAAACACAGCGTTGTTCACTCTGTGACCTCTGGAAAATTCGGTTTTATAAGCTTTTGAAAGTTTATTTTCTTTTCGGCAAATTTCCTTTTCGCCGAGCTGTGCTCAATTAATCCTTTTGGCTCCAGCTGCACTAAAAGATCCCGCTCATTTTAAACATCCTTTGAGCTACACTCTGAGATTTACGATCTAGTTTACTGTTGTGAAAAAAACTTGGCTGTGACACTTTAAAAATTCTACTAGTTCCCTACTAGATTCTTAATATTTTTTTTTATCTCCTGAGATTTCATCGCCTTGTCTTCAAATATATCATTAACTCTGAGTTAATTTTTTTTATTCATTTGTTTTTGCATGATGAAATGGGTTATTGTATCTCTGCACCATTAAACTTATAAAAATATTTTGAGTGTTAGAAATACATCGAAAATATTATAATGAATTGGAAGTTTCGTTATACGTTAATTAAGTTCTATGTTCATTAAGGAGCTATTTATTATTTTCAAGGTTTTCTTATTAAAGAATAAACTTTCCGAATTCGCAAAAGATACTCGAATTGGTTTCTGTAACTCGATTGTGTGGTATCTTCAAATCAATCCATTTAAATATGTGGTTAATAGCTTATTTTTATAATTTTTAAATCTTGACTAATAGTCTGTAAGTATTCAGAAAACTTTGAGTTTGTTCAGGTCGCCTCAACTTTTCTGCGTATAAAAATGCAAAACCTTTTTATTTGGATTCTTTAATAGTTATTGGTAGAAATAAAGTAGTATTAAAAATATCCAGGAAAGATTAATAAAATACTGCTTAAAAATTTATGCATGTAATGATTTATGTATGCATTCATGGACTAGTGTATAGATATTGTACCGCCATTTCTTTCGGTGTATAAATATAATTACGTATTTAATATTTCACGAGATATCTGAATCCATTGGCATTTTAAAAGAATAAGGTCTTCAATATTCAAGAGAAATTCCGCAGAAATGATGTCCCCTTCGTAGAAAGAAGTTCCATATTATATCTTCGCAAGTGCGCTAACAAAGAATTTTCGTTCTTCATAGTTTGCGAAAGAAAGAAGTTATGATTGTAAGAACCCATTTCTGACGCTTAAACGAGAGCGTCAACAACTAAATTCGTTCCGTTCTTCACCTTGTGAGTCAGGAAGGTGTTGTTGGAAATATAGAACCTCTTTACACATCATGGTGATAGAGTGTTTGAAACCATTTTTTACTCATTAATATTTCTTTTGTAACTGCCATACTAACATACCTTTTTATTATTTGGACCTTGCCATTTCACCATTTTTTGAAGTCCAGCCTCAATGGATTGAAGGTTCGTGTGCAAAAGTAAGAAAATAATCCAAAATTTATTTCTTTTATTTTAATACAAACTATTCAAAAAATTGTCTTATATTTTACTCCCATTTAAATAAATAAAAAATGCTGCTTAGTTATTTTTATTTATTAATAGTTAAAGAATTCAAAATTCATTAGTGAAGACCGAATTTAAAATACATTGAAAGACCCCGATACGCTATTTGGAATACGTTATCTCTACTGCAATGGTTACAATAATACGCGAACTCCATTATGCACGCCTTCGAGGGTTTCAGATTCGAGACTCGATTCCACCGAAGAACCGCCGTGTGAGGGGGTCTGTTACCCATTATATCTGTCAGGCCAAATGTCCTCCCACTGGTGTGGCGTGGTGTGGAGAGAAGGGTGCCAGCTCAGGTGCCGTCCTCGTCATCTGACCATGGTTCGAATTTACGGGGTCCGTTTCAAAACAGCCCCAGTGTTGCTTCAAAACGGGACGTTAATATAACTAAACTAAACACAGCTTATTTTTCTTCTTATGATAGTTTACAAAACACCGCGAAAAACTTGTCTGCTAAAATGGAATGTGGAAATGTTCATTTCGATCCATTTAAAGAATGAAACAAAAAAAAATGGCCTTTTGAAAATTTTAAGATTTGATGGGTGTTAAGTCTTACAGAGTTTATCACTAAAAAAACTTGTTACATTTTTCAACAACTAGCAATTGTTTCTTATCTTACCATTTCCTTGTTGTCTTATGTGTCCATTTCCTTAAAGAAATCACAAACTTTAACCCTTTGCGGTCCTGTGTCGAGTGTGACTCGACATCTCTTTTCGTTCTGGCGCATCCTATGTCGAGTGTGGTTCGACATCGCTTTGTGTTCTGCCGCATTCTCTATCAAGTTTCACCCGAATATTCTGTTTACCTTTATTTTGTATTTTGTTGATATACACCTTTAATCAATAATTCTCTTTTCTTTTGTAAATTGTTGAGCGATTTTAACGTAAACTTCAATGTTAATTTTTGCCTATCACAATGCTTGCGCAATATGAAATTTTCTCACGGATCAATCTGTTCTCTCTTCAGATTCTGCCGCCCCCCAGCAGCCCACCCCATCCGGCAAGAAGGAGGAGGAGGAGATGCGCTTCACCGGACTCCGAAGACCGGACAACCCCATCCCTTCCCGCGCCTTCCAGACCCTCCAGAAGATGACGTCAGCGAACGATGACGTCAACCCCAGACCCGCTTCAGGTAAAACCGGCGCCTTTTCCGTATCTTTCGATTCCGTCTTCATTAAAACCGGCATTTCTTCCTGAAGCAGTATTCTTTTCTTGTAATTAATGTCTATGAATTCTATAAATGAAAATAATTGGCCCAGATAGTCTTAATTTCAATCTGAGGAGCTTTTGGTTTTAGGCAGAATTCCAATTTTAATTTCCATCGGGGATTATTGTGCCTGAAAATTAAGCTCCTTAACTATCCAAATGTTTTCACAAGAAAATAATGACCGAGAAAATTTCAAAGAATCTTAAAACTGCTGGTTAAAGACTAGAAATTTTTTCTCCTATTTCTTTTAATATATATTTTGAATTCCAAGGATATAGTAATGTTGTGTTAAAATTACTATTCATAATAAGTCATCTACTAATTTCTTTGTGTTCGGCACATTTTATTATGTAGCTATTATTTTATTATTGAGCCTGTTTTCCCATATGTGCATGTGTTGTCTTGCATCCTTCCGAATTTGTTGAAGTATTCAGTAACAAATATTTCATACAAACAAATGCAAACACATGTAAAACTTTCATGCCCCGATATGTTGTTGTTTCTTATGGCTCTTGCCATTGGACTAGTCGGCTGGGACGTAGAGAGCAATTTGAGCCAATAGGGGGCTTCTCTTTTTTTCAGTGACACCATTTAGGCCAAGAATACGGATTTGAATCTCACGCATCACAACCCTTTTTACGGACTGGACTTGCAGACGTAGCGTCTTGATTCCGCAAGAATTTTACTTAATACTTTTTTATTGACACTTTTATCGGTGAATGAACACTTTTTCCTTGAAGAAGTAAAATGTGAAAATCACGTGAATCATATCAAAGATAAGACTGCAATAATTAAATTTACCTTCGGCTTAGCACTATGATACAAGTTCAAGTAGATTTTGTGGCCCCTATATACCTCGAGACATTAGGCGACCGCCTGTGTGGAAATCCGCCACTGACATCGACTAGTAATAATGTATCATAAGAGTAATACTGAAGTTAACAATAATAGATGGCAAATAATACTGAAGTTAACAATAATCGATAGCAAGTAGTACTGAAGCTAACAATAACCGATGGCAAGTAGTACTGAAACTAACAATAACCGATGGCAAGTGGTACTGAAACTAACA
>JAPMOQ010001652.1:3467199-3525890 GCA_026543055.1 Argiope trifasciata
TAACAATAATCGGTTGCAAGGACATAAGTCCAAAGCTGTATCTTTGAAACAATTTTATCTCATTAAAAGTGCTCGTTTTTGATTTTCATGTAAAAAATCTTCTTTTCTGTAGATAACCGCTACCAGAATGAAGGGCCCCAAGAGCAGCAAAACGAGGAAGGGCCCGTCGACATCCGCTACAAGGGTGGCTACATCCCCGGAAGGTCCTTCAAGATGCTGCAGGAAATGACCAGCATGAACGAAGACGGAAGTAAGGATTCTATTCGCTTTATGTGTATCAACGAAGTCGGTTCATTCTCATTGGCGCTTCACATTTCGTACATAAAATGTTTAGCGCCAATTTAATTTCGAAATCCACTGTGCTCCATTCAAGAAAAAGAAAATGAATTCAAAAGCGAGACAATATGCAGCTAAAATGTTATATGGAATGAGTAGCTATGTTTGTCGCTGTGAATTAACTTCGTAAGTCTATGAAATCATACTTATTCATATAAAAATAGCAATGGGAATTCAGAAAGAAAGATGCTGATTTTTTTTTTCCTTCCCAATAAACAAAGAATGCATACAGAACTAAGATTTTAGTAAATATTGATCATTCGTGCACTTATTACGTAATTATTTAATATTGAGTCATTTTATTATAGGGACTTTTCCTTGGCACGAAATAAAAGTCGAAAAAGGAAAGGAATAGACCAGCCTGCGAATAAAAAAAATGTAACTAAAAATATATATTTAAAAGAATTCTATTTATCTTAGTTTTGAGAAGGAAGAATAGCGTAAAAAAGCGCATTCTTTATGAAATGACAATTAAGGGTTGATTGCAGTGGAATGGAATGATAATTAATGATTAAAATTTAATTGCAACCTTGTTATTTTTTGTTCCATTTTTTAAAATTACTTTTTAGTGACTAGAAATGAATTATAAATGTCTTTGTTTAAACGTCATTTTAAGGGGTAGTTTAAATAATAATTCTCAACTCGAAATGTAAGTTTGAAGTAAATTTTTTTTAAATCTTAAAGCATATGATAAAAAAACCATTTGAAATGCAAAGAAATGAATGATTTTATTATTATAAGAAATTAGGCATTTTTACTTATATCCAAAATAAATCATGAATTTTTATGTCTTTTTATGAGTTTTATGTTATACTGAAACTGTCTAATTCTTAGAAATGCTTCACGCCGTATTAAAATTCCGCATTTTTTTATTACTTCGATAAATTATTTAAAAAAATCTTGATATTCCAGCGCCCATGGGTCCACCCGTTCCATCTGTTTTGCAAGAGAAGCGCCAACAAAGGAAGCCCCCACCTCACCTTCACTTGAACATAAACAACCAACCCCCACCCCCGAAACAGTTCCCCCAGCCACAAGTGCCTGCCTCCCAACAGCAAACCGAGGAGGTGCCCAAAATGTACACTGGGGGCCGCATACCCTCCAAGTCCTTCAGAATACTGGAAGCTATGACTGGTGCCAATGACGGTAAGTCCGCAGCTCTCATTTCATTGTGGCACGATTGAGATTTTTGTGTTTTTCAAAAGCAGGTTTATCCATCAGGATTTCTCATATCTTTAAAGTTATTGCACAGTAGATAAGTATTTTTGTCTTACTTATTATTCTGTAGAATACACTGATTTATGTTTTATACAAAGTCATTGCTTTTTTGAAATCGGAAATCCCGCTGATGTGGTGTGGAGAGAGCCAGCTCAAGTCACATCTTCGTCATCTGACCGTTGATTAAAATAACGAGGTCCGTCCCAAAATAGTCCTAGTGTTGTTTTACAACAGGGCATTAATACAACGAAACGAAACGAAACTGAAATCAGAAATACAAGCTAATAGTAACATAGAATACTTTAGCTGTGTATATTATATTTATTTATTTGTAAAACAAACAGCAGATGAACTCAAAAAATTATTTCTAATTAGAATTGCTAATACTTTTATGTATTCTGCTATTTACTTTCTTTTACGATCTTCGGCAAAAAAAAAAAAAAAAAATTGCATTGGATTTGTAAATCAGACCAAATATTGCCCTATTATGTGTTACCCAATGGGGGGGGGGCATCTCGTAACTGAGGATGAAAATTTTTCTCGCCACCCTTGTAGGTTCAGGAAAAAGTGATCTGGCTCCTCGCATCGATGATAGGATGTATTTCCTTAGGAATGGGTTGTATCGTGGCCGGTAATGGTCCTTAGGACCAGAGCCAGTTTTCTATATGAAGGGGTCTGGGTGAAAAAAAAAACCATTTGGGCCCTACATTTTTAGCAAAGAAAAAAAAAAAAACGAACATTTACTGATGCGTGATTTTGCTTTTGATATTAATTACACCAAGAAATTTAAAAAATTTCTAATTTCTATTTCGATACTTAGTACAGTAATAGCGCTGAAGCATTATACCCATATGTTGGACCAAAGATAATCCTTTATTTCATTTTAATTTGCTGAAAGATGGTTGAGCATTTTTTATATAAGTTACTGGCAATGTAAAGGATTTAAAAAAATTATTGCATTAGATATAGATAAAAAGTAGATAGCCGATGATTTGCAAGTTCATCTGAACCCAGCCCCAGTCTCGACTTCTGGGCACCGGGCACTCCACTCTATCTTAACATGTCTGATGGGGATTTCCTTATTCATAAATGAGCATTTGAGCATAGATATTACGGCTATCTTTGCCTAATAAAAGCGTCAGTCGATGTTCAATACAGCAAATAAAAATTTATCATTGCTACTTATTTTATTCCTTTATAAAATCTGTACTTTCTTTTGAAAATAACATGTCAAATTGTGCTAAATTAATAGTTGATTTTATATCTCATATAAATTTGTTTGTTGTACCTTATTTGTGTATAAATGCAATTTGCTACAAATAAAATGTATTTTTGCGGCTCTTCTTAATTTATTGTCTTATAAATTAGCTATGCTTTTTACAAATATGTTAAATCCTGCTAAATTAAAATAAGGTACGATTTTACATTTCTCATTGATATTTAGCTATTTTTACATACAAATGTTTTTTTAACATAAACACTGATTTTTTTTTCTTTCTAGGTGAGCATGGCACAGATATGTAAAATCATAGTGATGATGATGAACAAGAGAGATCCTTGCATACAAATTAGATTATATAGAACTTTAGAAAATTATTTTCAAGATGTTTTTTCTCGTGATCTTCGAGTGAACTTTTTTTAGATTATTTATGTCGAATTATACTCAGTGTATTTAGTTATATGAACATGTATCGATTCTCATTTGCAATATATTGCTTTATAATATAAACAAAAAAAATTATTAGATTACTTAGTCTAGTCTGTGATGTACATTATGTACTCCTAATGCAAAATATTTTGCAAAGCACTAGATTATTCAGAAATTTAGTGACTCAATGTCGGAAATATTTGCTTTAAAATGCAAAAAAACAAAAGATTTTTTAGGATAAAACGTATTGCTTACAAATATCACTGTTTTATATTTTATTAAAAAAACTAGCTTTTGTCATGTTACTTCTTTATATATACATATATATCTTTATGCTAATTTTAATATTATATTTGTTGATGGAAAGTTTTTGAAGAAAATTTATTGTAAATAGATATTATTGCTGTATTTGTAATGGATTTCTGAGAATATCCAGTCTGAGTAACTGTTAAAAATTACAATATCGAGATTTCGAATTATAACATCAAATGATTTTTTTTAAAAAATTGTCTCAAATGGCAATGGATTAAGAAGTGCTAAAAGAATTTTATATTGTTAAAAGTATTCAAAATATTTATTATGTACTAAGAGACTTAAAATGTATTCTGAAATTCATGAATTTTATGTATAAGAAAATGAAATAAAATTAATTTTAAATCGTATTGAATTCAGAATGTTTCATTTCTTCATATATAACATTAAATTGGATGCAGGTTTGTGACGAAAAACCAAAATCCATTTTATTTATTTTAAATTCTTTATTGTAAACTATATTTTAACTGTGCCTATTTTGCAAAATTTAAGTAATTCAAAATTATTACATAAAATACGATTTATAATATAATGCAATGAATAATTTTAGAAAAATTATTTTTTGTAATACTTTGCAAAAAATAACTGTACAGTCTGTTCGTTCTAAAATAATCGCCAGTTAATAATTAAAACCCTTGAGGTTAAACATAATTATAGCTGAAAAACATTCCAAATAATCTAGAGAATTATGTTTTGAGATAATAAATGCATTTCTGAAAAAATTACGAAATCTAAATTTTAATTCAGCGTCCCTGTCTTAGAATATCACGAAAATTCTATGACACGTGACTTATAACATTTTAAACAAAAATGCATTCTTCTATAAAGCTAATCGAATTATAAAGCTTTGAATTTATTATTTTAATCCAATCAATAACCTCTAGGAAGCGTTGTGCTTTAAGTGGTAGATTTTTTCCCCATCAGGAAATTATTAAAGCAGTCAAAAATATTTTTATTCAAAGCTTTGCAATTCAGTTATTTAAAAAATGGATAAATTTTTCATGGTATTAACGTGCCTGATATATTTTACGATAATAAGGTCGAAAGTATGGAATTTTAAACGATTCAGTTATTTATTAGTATATTTGGCTCAAATAACACAATTTAATTCTTTAAATTATTCAGAGCATTCCTCTGAATGGGAAATACATTTCTAATTTCTTCTTATATACAGCCGACCACTGAACATAGCAGTATCGACAGGATTTGTTGTGGTTGACTGCTGAATAAGTATTGTCCAACCTTACATTGACAGAGCAGTCAAACTAAGACTCCTTTCGGGGTAGTCAATAGCTGTCTTTCTCCCCACCTGCACACTCTCAAACAGATGGAATGAAACTATCAATCTTTCACATCATATACTTCAGGGTTTTGAGATTACCTGGTAATATCAGTACTGTACTTAAATCATTATTTACAATCTCCATACATTCCATTAAATAATGGTAAATAGTACCCATTCCTCCACCAATGCATTTTCCTGCGTTCTTTTTAATTTGGAAATATGCAGTAAATCTCCCATGTACAGATATTATTTGGATTATAAGTGGATGGTATCTTATTTTAATTATATATTTCTAACTCTCATTTAAAGTTTATTCAGTATAGCAAAACGTATATGGTTTGATATGGTTCTTCATGACCTAATTCTATCCAACTAATATAATTATTCAATTGGGATTCATTTCATGCTTTTTAACTAGTATACAAAATTCATTACATTTAGAAGAATGACAATTCTAATTTATATGCATCATATATATAACATTCAAAGAAGAACACAACTTCAATTTTTGAAATAAATTTATTGATAATAAATTCTGATGCCTACAAGTGTTCCAAAAACACAAATGTAAAATGTAAAATACATTTATATCTAAGCTTTGTAGGCAAATATAATTATAAAATTGGAATTTCAATATGTAAGTAGAATTACAAAAAAACATGAGTGTTAAGTATAGAACAATTGAGCCTTTTTTTGAACACTAGTATACATACGTTAGTTTCAAAATTTTAGACTGAAAGACAGAGACATTTTGAAATTTTGAGCTCTTTCAACTAATCATCTACACTTTTCATTGATTTTTCTTTGTACCATTATCAATGAAAAGTAATATGATCGAAATACTTTGAGAGTGAAATTTAGAATGGAAGTATTTATCATACTACAAGCAGACGAATTTCACTTTTAAAAAAGTGGATGTTAAAGTTTAATTCTAATATTTTTTTCTGAATAGACGTGCTTAAGTGCTATATATATCTTCAAAGATTTTGTCCAAAGGCTATTGTAAAATCTTTTAACCTTTAGATTGCTTGATTTGCTATGATAAATTTCTGACTAATAATAATTTAAGCTAAAGTTATTCAGAATAAAAAGGTAATTTGTGTTAGTAAATTTAAGTAAATTCGTGAAGTGCAAACCCTTCTTTATACTTCTTTGATATTTTCTTTAATAATTTGTTCTTTAGTATTTCAATATTTTGTAATTGAATTAAATAAGACTAGAAATACATTTATTAAATTTCTAATCTGATATTTATTTGATCGAAGTGAATAAATTGACTCATCAATTCAGATATAATTTCATATTGAACTCTCTGTTAATTGACATACATAAATAAAAATGCGTAATGCCACAGTATACTTTCTTTTTTAAAAATTATAAATTGACAAATGTGGTCAACCTTGAAGTTTCTTATTATAGTTTTACACCACAAAAATAAGATCTTTCTCAAAAGATACATCGTTTTACCAGATGGCAACGAGACTATTCCTGAATCTTAAATTTAATCAATGATTGCGACTATTGGAGGATTAACAGTTTAATGGCTACACACAACAAGTGTGTGATAGTCGAAACAATTGTTAGTGTCCACTCACACAATATGTTTAATAGTTGGAACAACTGTTAGTGTCCGTCCATACATGTGTTATGACAGTTGGAACAGTAGTTAGTGGCTGCTCGCATAATCATATGTTATAATAATCAAGCAACTGTTAGTGTCCACTCACATAACATGCGTAATTATAGTCGGAACAACTATTAGCATCCGCTCACACAACATGTGTTATGGTGTCGAAACAAATGCTAGTTCTGCTGACACTACTTGTGTTATGGTAGTCGAAACAAATGTTAGTTCCGCTCTCACTACTTGAAGTCATGGTAGTCGAAATAACTGTTACATGTCCACTTGCATAATATGTGTATGGTAGTCGGAGCAACTGTTAGTGTCCACCCATACATGTGTTATGATAGTCGGAACAATCATTAGTACCTGCTCGCATAAACATGTGTTATAATAATCAGAACAAGTGTTAGTGTCCACTCATATAACATGCTTTATGATAGTCGGAACAACTATTAGTGTCCGCTTACACAACATATGATAGTCGAAACAACATATGAAGTCATATGGTGTCGGAACAAATGCTAGTTCCGCTCACAATACTTGTGTTATGGTAGTCGAAATATCTGTTAGTGTCCGCCCGCTCAACGAGTATATGATAGTGGAGCAAATATTAAGTGTCCGCGTGTACAACTTGTGTGATGCTTCTGCCAATTGCGCCTTTCTGTATATTTGGACAGAATAATTTTCGCATAGTTCATTTAGCGTGAATATACACCACACTCTTGAGATTCTTCTTGGTTTCATTCAGCATGTTTCAATATAACGCGAGGGCTGGTTATATCTTGCCCTATATAAAATTTTAAATTAAAAAAAAAAACTATCCGAGTATTTTAAGTTTGAATTCAAACAATAAAGTTTCCATAGCAGTAAATGCATAGCTGGCAGTATTTAAATTTAGTAATTCGACTTGTTCTTATGGATATATAAATAGTGATCACTAACAATTCTGAAGAATTATAACTGAATGCAAGCTGTTTATCAAATCAATCATCTTTGGATAGTCAACTGTTAGACCAATTCATTGTTCCCTTTACTTTGTGATCACAATTTATGCATCCAATACTTTTAACACTTGTTTATATCCTTGATATATTTTATTCTCAAATACTTAGGTCATCAATTCCTTATTTGATCAGCGAATGTATAGATCCGCTATTTTACAACAATCTCAAATGTGTAGTTAAAGACCATAAAAAGTGCATAGCTAATATCTCTAGATGATCACATAGTTTAACAAATATTATAAGAAAATACAGTTTAAAGTAGCTAGATTAGCAACATGTAATAACAATATTTACAGTATAAGCCTTGTAAACACTTTATATAATATTCAAAATTATGGCTAGTAGAATCTAAAACCAGTTTCAAACTACAATAGAGCTAAGTCAGACTTTGATCAAATTGCATCTTTCACTTTACTTATTTCTTATAAATCTTACTAACTCCTCTTTTCTTCTTGATTGTTTGAAATTTAAAAAAAAAAGTTCTTTTTATTTAAAGTGGATTTTGTTATTGCTCTAAATATTGCATATATGAAGAAGATTTAAAGATATTGAGAAATTTTATATTATATAGACATTCAGTAATTTCAAGTATTTAAAAAAAGTCACTTTATCAAAGGTATGTTATGATTTTTCGGTCTTTTAAGCTTTACTAGGAAGAAAATATACCAAATATAATTGCTTTATTTTGAATCTTTGCACTTGACTACCTCGTCTTAAGCACCTTGCAAGAACAGTGAATCAGGCATTAATTACATTTTATTTATTTTTTAACCATTTTTATAGTAGTAAGAAAATGTAATTTTCTGAGGAAATTCGATAAATAATTATATATAATTATTTTTCGAAGTAATAAACAAGTATCAGGTGAATAATTATGCATCGAATTACTTCTTGAGGTGCAAAGGCTTAAACGTTTGGATATGAAAACAATATAGAATGAAGCCTCTTTATAACATCATCATAACATCTATTTTACCATGATTCTGAGTGTTTTCAGTGCATTGCAGAGCAAAAAATATCTTTCTAACTTTGCAAGTACTCGATAATGCATCGGATAAAGCAAAAGAGAAAAAAATTTTAAACATAATTTGCCTGCTGAGAATCATAGTGGTAAGATTCGAAAAAAAAAATCAATCTGCGAGTTAACGCTTCTAAACGAAATAATAATAATAAAAAGATTGATTTAGATGTTATCATTATTATTAGCATTAGAGTCAGAAAAATATCTCAACTCGTCATCTCTAGAGGGCACCATGCGCCAACTGAAGGAAAGAATCTTCGAATTGCGGTATCTTTCAGATGACGAATTTATGACTTCAGCCACTATGCTTCTCAAAAGGCGATGCATTTCATTCACAAAAGTAAAAATCTAAAATCAAACTCCACAAGAACTGATCATTAAAGAATAAACAAAAATTCAGCAAAAAGGGCAAAATTCGAACAAAGTATTTAAGGCCAAAAGGACTTGAAATAAAGATGATAGTTTTAAATTTTAAATATTATAATAAAATGATTTAAAATATCAAAAATGTACCCTATGAGGAAAATTACTAAATGTTGCTCATTCTTTTATTTCAATTCAAAAAATATCTTGCTAAGGTTGGTCATGAAATATCACTGAAATTAAATAAGTAGTAATTGTTAAAAAGGTTAAACTATTTTTAATTTCTTAAGTAATTTTTTAATATTATATATATATATAAATGTTACACCTTTTTTTATTTTCTCTTAATATTTTCTAAAATAATGTATAAAATATATTAATCATTACTTATACAAAAAAAACTGTATAGTATAAGTAATAAAAAAATAAAAAGAATGTTAATAACTAGATTTAAGAAAAATATTTGTTTGAAAATTTTCTTAGATGCTCCAAATATAGTACAGTTCAGTGGTAACATTCAATATTTCATTCGTAGAGTAATAAAAGACTTTTCAGCCTTTTATTAACATTATATATATTTCTTTGTTCATAAAATTAAAGCGTTTGTTCATGATGAAATATATCTCACTTACTGTATTATGAATAATGATTCGAAATATTCAGCTTTATTAAGCTAAAGTAGACCAATGATAAGGTATGTCCGAGAATTATTGGACAAAATTCAAAATAATATTTGAAAAAAAAATCTTTGTATTATGGCTATTCTCTATTCCTCAATAACTCGTATTACTTATTGCTTTTACCACAACTTAACAGATGATTTTATATGAAGCCAAAATGCCAAAGGAATATTCCATCTTAAGAAGATTGGTCATATAGGTTTCATTCCATGTCCTCTTTGATTACCATATTTAACTCTCTTAAATTTTTTTCGTGTGAGTCTAAGTAATGGATGTACTAGAATGCGTGTATTAAATATTCCATATTAATTTGAAGGAATTTAAGCAGATTGTCACAACGTCTCAAATATTTGTCGATACATAGCTTGAAATCAAATATCCTTTGAAGACACTCCGAGATTAATTCTGATTTTACTCTCACACACATAAATTTATCTGATTATTTAGCCTTCAAGTTATTCCGGTGAATTTTTTGGTTTTAATTCTACGAATTTTTTTGCATAATTTTCTAATAAGTCTAATAATACTCGGACACATTGCATTTCTTTCTTGCATATAATATTTGTAATTTATATTAAGGTTTTTATCGAAGCGATGTATCAAATATCAACCGTATATATTTAAAAAAAATCCACCATTTTAAGTCCCGTTTCTCTCATCCAATCAGAATGAATACTAAGCTGAAGCAAAATTCGAAACCACAGTCTCACTTGTCAAGCAATATTGATGCTTCTTTTCAGGAAAAGCTGACTTCTTCGCATTCAAGAACCAATGCGCAACTTCGAAGCAACGAACACCAGAGTCAGTATGAAGGCAAGCAACAGTGTTGGGGGTGCGTTGAGGGGCGAGGACTTGTTGCATCCATCCCCCGCGCACTGGCAGTAGTGCATGAACACAAGGTGAGTTCCAGCTCTGGTGATGCAGGTTCCCGCGGATTCTGGTTCATAGTATCCGCAGCTGCGAATGATCCGCACATCGTCTTGTACTGGAAGATAATAAAAAAGTATATTGGATTGTACAAAATTTGAATTCTGTGGTATACTATAATGTAAGCGAATTCATAATAAACATACAAATGCGTATCATACAATACAGGGTGCGCCAGAAAAACTTATTTGTTTGAAAGGTCAATAAAAACAAAAGTACTTCAGTTATTGTTTTAATTCTTTTTTTTTATTTGAGAATACAATATCCCAATTTTTTCCCATACAGTTTTAAAAATGACATTGGTTAAATGGCGACCCCCATCGCGCATATATTTGATTTTTGAAGTTCGTGTCCTCTCTTTGCAGCATATCCATCGGTATGTTGGCAATGGCGTAGCGAATGCTGTTCTTGAAGAAAGCTATGGTCTGTGGTGGATCGACATAAACCAGGGATTTCAAAGTGAGCCTCGTCACTGAAAAAAACGACCGCGTCTTCAGGCAGGTTGTCAAGCAGCATTTCAAGTGCATTTTGACGGGCAACAAAATCGCACAATTCTTTCTCAACAGCCAATTTATAGGGTTGAAATGGAAGATCTTGATGGAGAATTTGTCGAAAAGTGGTGTCAGAAATTCCCAGAACAGCTGTGTGTTTGCGAGCCGAACGCAGAACTGATTGCCTCACTCTTTCGACATTTTCCGGAGTTCTGGTGGTCCGTTGATGTCCATTTCTGGGTTTAGCGACACTACCGAAATGAGTTAACCCACAACAGATTCGAATTACGGCCAGGAACGGGTCTATGAGGAGGAATTTCAAAGCGAGTGCGGAAGGCACGTTGCATAGCAATAAGTGAGCGACCATTAGAAAAGAAGCTCTCGACGGCGAAGGCCCGCTGTTCACTAGACAAGAGCATGATGGCAACTGACTAGAAAGAGAAACAAACTTGGGAATTTTTTTTCTCCAGTAGCACCACCTATTACTCTTCTACCCACCCAACTCACCACTCGGGATGTTTTTCAAATAAGTAAATTTCTCTGGCATACCCTGTATAATATAATGAAACCGATTCATAATAAACATACAAATGCATGTCATATAACATCACATTCTCTTTTGGCATTTTTAGGACTGCTTTTTAACCATTTGATTGGCACAGTATAGCCAGATGTGGCTCTTCCGCCAAAAAACACTTTAGGACTGCTTGTCTTGCGTAGTAGCCTAGTTTAAGCTTAAGAATCAGAATTTAATAACTGGCAGTCTGATTTCATCCTATATTCTCAGTTTATGAGGCCCTGTTACTCATGAAATCCATCGTGGATCAAATATCTTCCTTCCTATTTGTCATAGTTCTAGGTCAGAATCCGTTCTTGTCATAGAATTGGATTCAAAGGCTAATAGGGTCTAGGTACCCGATATACATATTGTTGGCATGAATTATATTTTTGACGTAATACGTTTTAACACTCGAATTATCCTTCATAGTTAACAACACACGAGTTAAAACAAGTCTGCTTTAGCTATTTTTTTATCGATTCAAATTTATTCCATTGTTTATTTAAATTAATTCCATTCGATTGGGTTTTTGAAATTACTTCTTCAAAATAAATTATTTCATTTTCCATTTCTTGATATTCAGGATCGTTATTAAATGTTGTAACACTCCAAAACAAAGTTTAATCAGTCGATAAAATAATTGACCTCTATATCTCGCGATTAGAAATTTTCTGTATATGGGAAACAATTTTTGTATGAAACAAAATCCCAGAATTATTTTAAAGAAGGGAGCCAATAGGATAAGTCATATGATCCAGAAAATTTTGCTGGTCATTATTTTAAATAATTAAAAGGCTTTTGTTTTAATAGGACATTTATCTATAGAATTGCCAATCGAATATAGGATTTTTAAATTTATAAGTAACAAGCTTAGCAAGGTTATTCATTCTCGTTTTGTACAAAAGAGAACATCAAAAAAATTCGTATACAGATAGGAAGCAATTCATAATGTTTTACGAATAAAATAGCTGCAGAGGTGATTTACGCAGGACTATGGAAGTTATCGTAAATAAAAACCTGGTGTTTGGAATTACATTATAGAAAATTTCAAGGCTGTAATTTGCAGCACAAATTACAAAAATTGATACAAAAGTATTTGAAAAATACTTTTCGAAAAGAAACTTTTCTATATAGGATTGTGTTATAATGCTTAATCAATCGAGCATTGAGAATACATCTGCTAAAACTCCGATTTGTTAAACGCTTTTGAAGCTATAAATTCTGCTATGGTTTTGGCTGCTATGATGATATAAAAATCAATGTAGAATATCACTAACTGAATAATGATTACATATTATTGCCACGCTCTGACAGATTGTATTCTTCACTCCTCCAACTCCCAAAAATTGGATGTTAGAGCAAAATGTCCCATAATCAATAAGAGTCAAACTCGAATGCGTATTCGCAGCAGTACACATTAATCCTTACAGTCTATTCTGTAATTAATGATTGTATAAACGTCTTTGCTAATAAATGGAATTATTAATTTCAATATTTCCTAATCTCATAGATAAAGAGTTAGCCTCTTCATAGTGGTCGGGAATTAATTAAATGAAAAAAAACTTTGACCTGGATGCTATCAACAATTTCATAGCTTTTTTTTATATAAATAAATTTTTTTTAAAAGTATATCCATTACCTTAACAGTATAATTGTATAATTTTTAATTTTTAAAAAAAATGTTTGACTTTAGAGCCTTTTTTCCAAAAATTACTTCATTACAAATGCGAGGAAATATTGAAAATAATTTTTTTCAAAAATCCATTAAGTTTTGTCAAAACTTAATTAAGTTAATTAATTAATTGATAATTAAGTTATATATTTAACAAACATACTGACATCAAGAATACAAATAGAAACATACAAAATTTAAAATCAGGAAGCGAGTGAAACATCTATTGCAAAAGTGAATGAATGCTTAAAAGCATGAAACAAATCAAGTTAAATAAAAATGTTTAAAAACAAAATTTTTTCACAACATTGCCTCTAAACTCTAAAAAATTCCTTAAATATTTGGTGCTTGTATGCATATTTTTCATCATTTTCTACAACCTTTTCTCATTTTTCGTCCCATAAATTTTGCAATTAATTGTCTTGGATTTTTTTTACCCCTTCAAACAGTTCTTTACCATTTACATCGAAATAACCACTCTTAAGGCCGTATCCCACGGCAAAATATCGTCCGCACTTTTCGTCAGCAATTTTACGTTTCTATCCACAAGAACCGGTCAAGCAAGTTTTTTGCAATCGACAACTTTTTAACCAGCTTTAAAATGTCGACGATAGCGACCGAAATATTGTCTGCAAACGAAATTTAACCAATCATGTGAAACTTTGAAGTGACGTCACTTTCGTTGTCGTTTAAAGAAGAAAAGTGCGAACGATATTACGCCATGGGATACGGCCTTAAAATCGTTGAAACCACAACTTACAATTGGGATATGACGGAACAGCATCACCAAAAGTCTCTAAAAGTGTCTTAAAGGGCTTCGGCAGCAGATTTCTTCAAATCAAAACAAAAAAAAAAGCTATGAATGTCGAAACTACAATTTCGGGCTTTCCATGATTGGTGGGTTTTATAAACTGCATAACTCAATAATACAAAATGGGAAATGTTCAAAATGATAACAATAAAGTAATAGTGAATTGGTATAACTTAAAAATATTATCTTTTTTCAAGATTTTCTCTGCATGTTTGCCAATAGATGTCACCGATTGATACGTTGACTGCCAACTGCGAGCTCACTCGTAGATTGCGCTCTTTTCTAGGATAAAACCATCTGTGTTATTGGATGACACCTTCTCTACTACAGTTAAAAGATAGCAAAGAAAGGGTTAATCTAATTAGATGGATGGTACTGATATCAGGCGAGGGTAGTGGCACTGAACGGGTTAAAATACAGGGTTAGTCAAAGTGAATAGGACAAAAAGAAAATGTTTTATGACTAATGTATTTATATTATAACCAAAATACTGGTACGTATTAACAGATGAACTAATAAAGTATTTTCTCAACACCACAGATGCTCGATATGGGCTTCCCTTATGACATGACACTCGTCCAGGAGATAATCGAGTTCATCCCATATCCATCGCAACATATCGGAGGAAATGGTAGCAAACGCAGCACATATGCTATCTTTCAATTCGTACATTGGAAGATCATTAACTCCAATCCAATTGTCGCTGGCCCGTAATTACCGACAATGTTTTAGCAAATTCCATCACACAAAACGCCCTCTTACCTGATTGCCCCACTAGCGGCAAGCAGGAAAATCATTAACGTTTATGTGTTTCCAAATAAAACTTCAATAGTTCATCTGTAAATATGCTGCCTGTATTTTGGTTATAATATAAATACATTAGTCATAAAACATTTTTCTTATTGTCCTATTCATTTTGGCTAACCCTCTACATACAAGCACCTTGTTCGATGTTCTTAAAAGTATCATTTGAGAACACGAGTATGATTTTCTACCTCTTTGTGTTATCTTCCTGCATATGGTTGCGTTGACGTCCATGTTCTGCTTGAGAAACCTCTGGCTGCAGTCCACCAGCGCGATCGTGTATCGCTTGAAAGGTTCTCCGCAGTTTGGGTCATACTTGGAATTGCACTCCCAGCAGTGAAGGCCTTCGCCTGGAAGAGATTCATGAGCATTAACATTCCTTTCGAATTCATTTATAACATTAAAAGATATTATTGCAATAGGAAGTAATACAATAATTCTAACATTCGCATATACATATTTTTAACTCTCTGTATGCTACAGCACTAAGCAAATTAATTGAGTCAAACTCAATCATTTATAAAAATGAATGTCTGTCTGTATGTCTATACCACTCACTCGATTGCGATGAAACTTTGAATGTTTATTACTTGCACTTATTCGTTTCTGTTGAAGACGGAAAAAAATATATATATTGCCTATCCTCAAGTCTTGAATAATAAAGCTAAAAAAAATAGAATCACTTATTTACGCTTCTCCTTTATACTTTACTCAATTTTAATAAATCTATTCATTTTCGATACGAAAATAAATATTATTCTTTCCATCATTCCTAATGAAATGAGGCAGTTATTTTAAATTTAAAACGATATTTCGAAATTATTTCTTCTGCGGCAGCAACACGTCTCGTACCAATTAGCTTTTTTTATATAAATTTAAAACATATTTAAAAAGTTTCCATGCCCTGTCAGAAATTGGGCAAGCTTAAATACATTAAATAGTTTTCACAAATGCATTAAAATAGCTTTTTACTTAAACGCTGGGCTATGAAGTTATGTGAAATAAACAGCCACATTGTTACAGATTTCTTTATAATTCAACTGAGCATGAGTGTAATGAATAAGTATGTATTTTAAAATAAGTTAGCAGAACAAAACAGCGTAAAAATGAATGAAAACAAAGGAACAAATAATCGATAGCAGAAGATCAAAATGAAAATTGAAAACTTGTTAATAATCTTTCATTTTAAAGAATTTTATTCTTCCCTTTTGAATTTATTATTAATACAAAATTTGTGCGTATTATATAAGTGAAAATTGATTATAACGACAAAAAGGGTATCTTTTATAAGAATTCTTAGACATTAAATAGCCTTGGTTACTGTTCATATTTAATGCTATATCTCAAATTGGTAGATAATAGGCTGACATTATGCTTTTTTAAAAAAATTCAATTTAAATAAGTTAGCGAAATTATATGCAATAAAAACATATTCGAAATCAATATTAAATGTTAATCAGATAATTATATTGTTTTAACAAAAAGGAAAGAAAACAGAACTCATATCCCCCCTTTTTTATAGGGGAGATTATTTTCCCTTATCAGCAATTTCTTTAGTCATTTTCAGCAAATAAATTGCATAAATAAAAGAAATAATTTATCAAATATTAAAACTTAATATTAATTTTCAATAGTCAAATCCTGCTGCTCTATTGCGTGATATAATTCAATGTCTAAATGTATCAGTCGGAAATTAAGAAAAAAAGTAGCACAATAATCAGAATGTAGAATGCTTCTTAAATAATGTGAGTAAAATTTAAAGAAATATTTTGTTGAAGAAACATTAACACAATGAAATAACTCATTTGATAACCCATCCATTCTATTATTCCATTAATTCTGGTGAAGTAACTGAAGTTCAGTTTATAAGCATCCACGTAAAGAGAAAAAATGATGAGAGTTTGTTGCATTGAAGGCTAAATGATATACAAAATAATTTTTGTTCTTTTTTCTTGCAAGTACTTGAATTCTATTCCATAGCATTAGCATTCAAGCTGTCAATTTCTTAAAACATTAAGCGTTTTTTATTTTGCTACTTTTAATTGTACGTGAAAAGTTTTGGAAATAGGTGAATTTTTTTCCTCAGTCTTTTTATTCACAATCACTCTTACCATAATTTCACAGATTTCATTTATCATAAAAATAAACTTTTAACAAATTGATTCTCCACAGATTTTTAAAAAAAATTTTAATGGTCTTTTAACTATTTGGTCCTTTTTTAATTAATCTGAGGAATTGAAAGTTATTTATATTCAAAATCAAAGTGTTTTATAAAACTTTTAAAATAATGATTTATCTTAAGCATGTTTAATATTCTGACGCCACCAGATGGCAGCACTAATGAATCTGTTGCTAACGTCTAACCACATGCGTTGTTGGTTCAGTTTCAATGATTCTGAAGAAAGAAAGCTGTTAAAATACTCTATAACCATTTTGTAATAACAGGTTTTAATGCCTGTTTGTATTAAGGAAATAGAAAAATAAAAATTATTATAAATAAGAAATTTCTCAATTCCAATATTTACATCTCAATTTACCTGGAACATTTAATGAGACCTTAAAAACAATTTAGAGGGAAATTATTTTATTTCTATGCTGATTTTTTTTTAATTCCTTTAAATGAGCATTTATGTATATTTTTAAGATAAAATAAAGTCAGAAAACTCCTGAACCAATTATTATCTGAATAAAAAACAGAGCTTGAATGCTATAAAAAAGCATACCAATTTGAAAAAATTTTATAATGAATTTCTTCCTTGGAATTCATATTTTCACTTCTTAGAAATTTTCCATAATATGAGCTTCTTTTATTTTATTTAACAGTTCCACTTTGTGAGCTTTAAACATATCTGGAAATTTTTAGATAGTTGAAATAATGGACGATTATTAGGAATGAAGTGAAAATTTGAAAAAGTTAGTTTTAAAGTTCATGTGATGATACAAAATTCATTAAATATTCGAAAGTCATCATAAAAAACATTTCATGAGATTGCTACATATAGTTCTTTCACTGAACTCCCAAAATAAATTATTATTAACCTACATCAATTACAAACACTTAAATAGTTGAAATAAAATACTACATTATTTTGTTCGGCAGTAAAGAAGTATGTTACATAAATCTACGTCGAACTGTGCATTTATGTAACTTTTAACTTTTAATTAATAACGTTGTTTTTAATGAATTAGCAAAAATAATAGTATTATACAGTAAATAAACATCGTAAGACCGTTTAATAGCAATGCAATAATTGTTGAGATGAAATAAAGCTTTTATTTGCATGTTAAATGTTTCATTATATTGTAACAACTAGGCTGGCCCTCTAGTGGTACCAACCTCAACTCTGGCAGTCAACTTCCAGTCGCCAACAATACAACATGTTATATTTTTCACAGCCTATGTGTGAGCATTATAGTTTTGTGTAATTAATATTAAATTGTGATAGTGTTTGTGCTCTTAGATAGAATATATAATTTTTGATAGCTAGCTGAAATTTTGTTTATTTGTTTAGCCAATCACTAAGTCACAATATTCAAATAAAAGAAGTCGAAAAGTCTATTCCATAAAATTGATATACCTAAATTTTTAATATTTCACATATAGAATTAGAAACGTTTGTAATTTGGTAATTATTAAATTTATTTTTAAAAAATATTCTTAAATTATTGTTATTAAATTAAATTTTCATTTTAAACACTACGCTAAAAAATAAAAGGATGGTAATTTAAGTAAAGTTTGCAGATTTTATATATTTATATAGGTGTATATTATTTAAATGACTAGCTGGTTCGATCTATAGGTCTCATTAAAAGTTGCTATTTTTCTAATGCAGATAGATATAACATATTTTGGGACTAAGATTGATTTTCAACCAGAAATGAGATTATATTATTAAATTAAATTAATGAATGAAGTAGGTTTAGGCCAAAATCATTCAGAAACAAAATTAGTTGAACAGAATACAACTATTTTACAAAAAACTACCAAGAAGATGTGATTTAATGTCAATAATTAATGCCTTGCAAAAGCGAAACATCTGCAAATGAAATTTTGAAAAGCTGCAGAGAAAATCATTGTGGTTTTAGCAAGAGAATTGCGCTTGTAAATCCATCAATGAACAATATTTTAAATATAATCGAGAATGGTCCCACATTTATATTATTACTGTTGTTCCACAATTCTGCCTCAGTGATTGGAAGAAATTCTTGATGAAATTTAGATTTTAAACTTACATTTTTCTTAATTCTTTCAGAAAATGTTTTAATCGCCAGCTATGATTTTATATGTTATAAACATGGTGAATGCTTCCATCACAGCATATCTACTACCAAAGCGAATGAACAGATATTAGGCTTTATTAGCAGACTTCACCTATCGCATCATATTAGAAACATCTGGGAATTTATAAAACGAGGATAAAAAGAAGAATGTCGAACATGCGACAATAATACAAATGAATCTAGAAAATGAAATAGGACAAATCTTTCTGGCAAAAAAAAACAAATAAAATTTTTGTATGAAATAAATATTTTTCGTGTTTTCAACAATAAAAAATAATTATTGAATTTAAAACAGCATTGGTGTCAATTCTACATGTATGTAAACATCTTTGAGTTCAGTGACAAAAGTAAAAAACTGAAAAACATTCCACACTTGCTGCGACTGTAGAAATTTAATTTTATTCGTTGTCGTAATTAAATAGAGTGCCCTTCAAAATAATTTTTTTTCATTTTATTGCTCACATGTTATGAATATTGAGGTCAAAAGGCATTCCTCTTAAATAAAAATAGGCAATTTAATTTTCTTAGTAAAGTTGAGTCGACCACGTTTGTTTCTGAAAAAGCCTTTTAAAACACAAATAGATGTTTTGAGAATTATTATAAGCATAATATATCTCTTATCATATGAATTGCACTGAGAGGATAATAAAAGAGAAATTAAATTCTCCCATAAAAAGATTTCATTAGCTGAAGCGCAAAACGCTTTTAAAGAGCAACTGTCTTGCTTTCCTGTAACGTCATTAAATTGCCATCTTGGCTTTCATCGTTTCATCGTAATTTGGGTTTTTGACCTTCGAGGTTTTACTTTGCCCTTGGCTACCTTAATGAAAGCCATCCTTTGAATTGTAATGATCTTTCACATAATATGAGTGAAATGGATACCCAATTCCATTTATTTATTACTCTTTGAAAATTAAAGAGATGCCCAGAACTTAATTAAAAACTCGAATTCGGCAACATGTTTCATTCTTTATTCTCGGTAACCGCTAATAATTAATTTTCTTAAATGGTCATAAAATAATTTTTAGCAATCAAATCAAATCGAGATATGCTCTAAGCTGCTGATGCGCCACTTACAGCAAATACTCTATTTGGCAATGACTAATATCCTTTCAGAATTTTAATTTCTTGTAACAAAGCTGAGAATAGGATTTGAGAATTCTTTCTCATCAATAAAGATTCACATTCAGCCCTCAAAACAGCAATGTAAAAGTAGCTAATTTTTACCTTTGATTTTTTATCTCTATTTAATTTTTGTTGATAGTTTTGCCTTTGGTTATCAACTCATTGGTGCTGTTTTAAGTAACTTTAAAATGAGTATATGAGATGAGTACCTCTGATCAAACAAGATTTAAATTCTCCACTCAAAACCAGCAATATAAAAAGTAACTAATTCCTGGTCATTGCTGCTTTGTTCTCCATTTAATTCTTATTACCATTTTGCCTTTGATTATCAATTCTTTGGTGTTGTTTTAAGTAACTTTAAGCTTAAGCTGAGAATATGAGTTGAGTACTGCTTCTGATCAAACAAGACAAATTCTCTGCTCAAATTCAGCAATATAAAAGTAGCTCATTCCTGGTCAGTGGTATTTTGTATATTTAATTCTTGTCACCAGTTTTTCCTTTTATCATTGGTATTATTTTAAGCTATCTCAAGCTAAAAATATGAGTTGAATATTCTTTTTTAATCAAACAAGAATCAAATTCTTATCTCAAAACCAGCAATTTAAAATTCCAGATGTATGAGGTTTTGTTCTCCATTTAGTAATTGTTACCAGTTCTGCCTGTGATCATCAATCCATTAGCATTATTTTAAAAAAAACACAAACTAAGGATATGAGTAGAGTACTCTCTCATATTAAACAAGGCTTAAATTCTGAACACAAAACTAGCAATATAAAAGTAGCTAATTTATGGTTGTTTTTATTTTGCTCATTTAATGCTTGTTGCTAGTTTTGCCTTTGGTTATCAACTCATTGTCATTGTTTTAAGCAGCCTCAAGCTGAGAATATTAGTTGAGTGCTATTTCCGAACAAACAAGATGAATAAATTCCTCCGAATGTATTTGTTCAAAATTTTGTAGAAATTTGTAAATTCAATGGAAACACCATAGATCAAAATTTCATCAATCTGGCTCAAAGCATTTTGTCTTATTTTTTCAGAGACAGGCATAAAGCCAAATATATGTTTTCCGAGCTTAAGAAACTCTCACACGAGTAGATTCACCACAATTTCGAGCTCAAGTTCTTTAATGATTACTATGTTTTTGCTTTATTTCGTATGTGAGAAAATAAAAAAGACATTCAAAACGCTTGTTCGGTTTTCACTAGGTGACGAGGCAAAATAACGTACCTACTAGCATAGGGATAGGTAACTTGCGGCTTTTTTTATGTAAAGTCGCGACTCTAGTTCTATACGAAAAATTTATTGATTACCAAAACCCTTAAAAAATAAGAATATATTTTTAAGTACTTAATCTCTCAACTGCTTCTGCTAACATAATCGTTAATTACAAATTGCAACACTTAACATGACAGCAACGAACTTGGTAATTAAGATTAATTAATGGCATCTTGGCAAAAGCACTCTACCATCGACAATTAAAAAATTTCCTAGTAGAAATAGATAGCCAATTTTCCGACCTACTTCTGTGCAATTAAGTGCGATAGGCCGGCGTCCTCGCATAAGAGTAGCGCGTCTTCCCCATGATCTAGGCGTCCCGGGTTCGAATCCCGGTTCGGACATGGTTATTCTTTATCTGTGTTTTATCTGTGAGACATGTAAATGTGCCCCCCTATAAAAAAGGGGTTGTCCAAGCGAATATCATATGATATTCGCTTGATCTAGAATATCATATGATATTCGCATGAGCTTTCTTCTTCATATGAGCTAGAAGTCAGACTTCTGCCCTCTGAGTGCTAAGGGGTCTTTACTCTCAGAAGCTACTGCACCCCCTTTCCATAGAAACGCGGACACGACATCATAATCAAAGTGCGATGACTTTCCAAAAGTAACGCTTCTGTCTGAGTGAAATAAAAACATCCTTCAATGGGAAAAAAAAAACATTGAACATCCCGAATTGGAAGAAGACAAATTGCTACAAAAATTCAACTCCATGGAAGATACCACAATGAAACTAAATGAACTAAATCGAACACTGCAAGGAAAGGGCAGTGCAGTCTACGTCTTGCATAAAGTAGTTTGTTTCGAAAAAAAAAATTTTTGTTGTTGAAGACGCAGTTAGTGGTTAATTCATTTTAAAAATCTTAAGCAATATTCCGAAGATTATTGACACGAATTACCTCAGCATAACTTTAAAAAACATGAAAGATTCGATTCGTTTAGAGATTCGAGCAACTCAAAACAAAAGTATTCTCGCTTTCATAGTAAATCCTCTCTCAACACACATACAAATGAGATCAACATTGAGCCATTAGGAGTTGTTGCTGGATCACTTCAAATGCAGTTGCTAGATTTGAAAACCAAAGACTTGTGGAGTGACAAATTCACAGAACAAGAAAAAAATTGGAAGAGTTGAAAGTCCAGAAACACATGCACATCGCGTAGCACAAGTGGACATTTCTAAAAGAAATTCCACGAGTTAAGGCTATATTGGATGCACGGAATAATCTTCCAGAATTTTACAATGAGGTGAATAAATAGGCCTATGGAGTGCTGACGATTTTCTGGTAGATATATTCGTGTGAGCAAGCGTTCTCTTGCATGAAAATAATAAAAAGTAAATTTAGAAGTCAACCAACAAATAAAAATCTAGAGTCGTGCTTGAAGCTTAAAACAGTCTATAAGCCTGATTTAATCAAATTTTTAAAAAGCGTGCAAAGTCAGTGTCCTATTGATGCAATTATCTATATTTGTGTTTGTTTTTTTTATGAATAAGGACTATCCCGTACTTAAAGTCATTTATTTTAAATTAAAAATTAATAAGTAAATACTATAATATTAAATCGAAATTTTTAGTGCCTCTTTAAAAATTGCAAAATTGTTGTTTTTGGCTCTTCCGTTTCAGTAAGTTGCCGATCCTTGTCCAAGCATAAGAAAAAGTCAAGGAAGATTATATCATATATATATAATCTTCCGAGATATACATTTGACCTGACATAAAAAGCACTCTCCAGAAGTTGAAATCCTTTTGGAAATAGTAACGTTATCTCAGTCTATAAAACTGTACAATAAAGAAAAACTTTGATGACCGTTTTTAAATATTTTGATTACTATTAAATATGGAATAATAATCAAAATTTAAATTCAAAACAGAAAGTGTTTTTCATTCCAAAACAGAACTGAAACTGATTTGATAAATTCATTTAATGCATCTTTTCAAAACTAAAATAAACAACCACCAAGGATCAACTTCTAGAATTCAACAATTATCAAATATAAATAAACATCCTTCTCTGTCTCAACCTTCATGACACGCTGGAAAACATTTCTGCTTTCCCTCATCTCAGATGCACTTTTCCCTACCCTACCCCACACTCCTTCAAACACACCCATCTGACATGAAAGAAATCAACAATACGTGCAGAATCATTGATTTAGTGTACAAGATAAGTCGGAACGAAATTCGAAAAGGGCGCTTCTTGATCTCTCCTGTCGCCCCAGCTTCCCCCCGAGCAGGGCGGCCTTTCAAAAGACACGTAGCCCCGATCGATCCAGTTATGATCATTAAGCTCTCCGACGGTGAGTGTTTGTCGCTTAATGAAGACGGATTGGACTCCGTCTTCCGCTCAATTTGAGTCGAAGGGTTTGTCTGCTCGTCAGGTGGAATGAGGGATGGGATTTCTGTATTTAAATCAACGACCTGAAACGGGATTCATTAACGGACTCTTGTAGATAACGAATGTTCCAGAAGGATAAATGGTTTAGAATCGCCAAAGGAGGATTAAGTGAAATGTGTATTGCGACGTAAAAAGTTATATTTATTAAAGTCGTTCCGACATTTTAAAAAAAGTTTTAACTACTAAGTAGTAAAGATTTTCAACTGTTATTTTGTTAATTTATTTATATTTTATTTTTACATTTTTTTTTTACTCTTTTATTTGTCTTTCTTTCTCTGCTCTAGTTTTTATCTTACTTTTATTTTTCTGTCTTCAAAGATAAACTGCCTATTTTTGACGAATTTTATTATTTGCTAATTATGCTTCAATGATATTTTTACTATGGAATATTGTGTTGGCTCTTCCGCTTGAACCAGACTTTCACTTTTTCTATTTTCTGCAGCCTCTTTATTTTATTTCAATGTCTTTTTGGCGCTGCCTTTAGCTTCTTTTGAATCTAGTACATATGCATAGGAAAGTTATGTTTGAATAGCGAGTCTTTTGATGGCTATTTAATTTTTTTTTTTAATTTTAATTATCAGCTTTTCACCGGTATAACGCAATTTCAGCACAAACCTAATCATCATCAGAATATTAAGACCACATTTATAAGCATATAATTAGCAATATAAGAGAAAACGAAACTAATTACGGAAACTGAACCAAAAACTATTTCGGATTCGAACGGGACTAAAATTAAAAAAGCTATCATTGTATTTAGAGTACGCGAATGCAGCAACTACCAACTTATATTGCTAATTTACTATATATATATATATATTACACACTAAACTCTCTTGAAAGGCAACTTCCATTTTTCAACATCACTTTATAAATTATCAGAAAAATTTCAAATTAATTTATCAGAAAAATGTCACAGTAAATCTCGGTTCTCTGTCACAGTAAATCTCTGCCAATTCGAGTCTTCATGCATCCCTTGATATTTCAGAAGTTTTAAAAATGTTATTTTTATTAAACTTTATATATCATTTTTAAAAAATATGCCATTGATTCATTCAAAGATGGCGGAAACACTGCGAAAAATTTGAAAAATGAATTGAATATTAGATCTGGAAATGCTTTCAGTAAAAGAAAACAATTTTAAAAGCAAAACAGCTTGAGTTGTTTTCCCAATACTTTCTCACGTTCTCTCCAGTAAAAGTATTATACCACAGAACTCGTTTGATTGCTTTGTCATACAAGAGCTACAAAATATTAATCATTGACCTAACTGTAGCATTTTTACTGAATCTGTTGTCTGATGCTTAGCAAATTTTAAAACCCTTAATCCTTTTTATGCGATTAATAATATCCGTAAAACAAAATTTCTTGCTTTATACAAGTCTTTCCCAACAGATTGAAACAAAAATTCCATACAGAAAATTCCATTCACAAAATCATATACTAAATTTTATATAATTAATTCGTTGCTTTTTTAAATTGTAGCATTTACATGTTTCTTAGACCAATTCTGATCACTGAATGGCAGGAGTAGGCAACCTTTTGAAACGTAAGAGCCAAAAGCAGCAATTTACAAAATTTTCCAGTTTTCAAAGAGACACTAAAAATTTTGACTTTAATATTCTAGTATTTGCTTATGCATATATTTGATATTTATCTGTTCAATATATCTGTTATTCTTAGAGGAAGGCCCTCGTGTATGAATGGTATGCGGAAAGTCGCCCTGGAGCTGTTTTTGTTGGGGCTGGCAACTGGAGCGATCAAACAACTCTTGCAAGATTTCGAAGTGGACATACTCTTATATAACGTCAAGTGACGGATCACAAAGTTTGTCCCATATGACCAAAATGCAATGCGACTCAAGATGCTCCTGCCCACATTTTTGCCTGCATCGGTTTCAATAAAGGCCAACTGTTCTCGAGTCCGAGGCAGTGTTACATTGTTTGAAGGCGTTTGGGCTCATGGACCTGGTTTGATGATACTTGTCAACCAGGTAGAATAAGCCACGAAACACATATTTAAGTACAGACCAACACACAGCCAAACCTTTGTTGAATTTGTCGCCAAGTTCGATATGTGCCTACACTATAGATGTGTCGCCTTCCTGGCATAGGGATAGCGCGTCTTCCCCGTGATCTAGGCACCCTGGGTTCGATTCCCTGTTCGGGCATGGTTGTTTTTCGTCCATTTTATCTCTGAGATGTGTAGATGTGTCCCCTGTAAAAAAGGGGCCATGCAAGCGAATTTGACACCTGAATAGCTAACACATGCTTTTGACCCTAGGTGGCGCTACTGAAACCAAGAAATGCACCCTCGACTTAAAATCTGACTTTGTCAGAGGGCTTGTCCATGGTAAATGCCATTAGAAACAACACTATAGATGTTAAATATGTATACAGAATTATATCCCTCAAGCTTTCTTCGTTTTGTAATTATCAACTTAAATTACACTCAAGCATCCGGACGAGCAAACTTCATTTGAAAAGATTTTGCTAAACATCTGATAGAAATCTACAAATTTAGTGTAAAGACTATATGACAAATTTCTTCCATCTAAGTTCAAAATGTTTTCCAGTTATCGTTGTCACAGACAGACGTATATTTTCTAGAAATGTTTTTTTTCCGAATTCAGGGAAATCTAAAAGATAGAGATTCGACAAAATCTCGAATTCGAATTTTTTTCGACGATTACAATATTTTTTCTATGCTACGTAAATAAGAAAGTAAAAATTTATAGAATGTTTATTAAGTTTGATTGATGACTAAATAAATAAAAATTTAATACTAATTCATTATTAATTTATATTATTTAAATTTGAATATATTAAACTATGATACTATAAAACTATAAACTATAATTATAGAATGATTATAATTTTTAAAGTTAAAAATTTTTATTTTTAAAAACAATATTTAATTTTGCTGCAATTTTAGTTAATAAGTAAATTTTTCTATAAAATAAATAGAAGGCAACACTTTTTTATTCTACATTTGTACAATAAAATGTAAAGATAAACAATTCATAATTATTGTCGATTTTTTTTCACAGAATAAAAAAAAATGAAGAGAAATTAAAACTTCAATAAAACCAAAAATCTCAACAAATGTGTCGGTTTATTCAGCTTTAATCGCAATTTAGCAAGCACAATCAACGTTTTATATTTACTACGCAAATATAATTGAAAATGGTGTATCCCTTTATTGAAATGAGCTACACATAAAACTTAATTGGATTGATATTATTAAATTAAAGCTATATCTTGAAAAAAAGCTTGATGCCAGAGATGGCTAGTACTGATAACTTTAAGAATAGAATTATTTTTAAAGGCAGTACATGAATTATTTTCCTTTAAAAAGTCAAGTCCATAGACAGGCATTTTGAGCTGAGCACCATAATACAAAGTAAATTACGCACATTATATATATAATATACAGATATGAGTAAAATACAATACAAAGCATTCCAGTAGTTGGAATTTTTGCTCAAAACAAAATCAAAGCTGGAAGTTTCAAATTCCAGTATTTTTTTTTATTAAGACAAAAATAAAATGACTTTGTAGCAGAATACTGAATAGATTCCTTTCAAACAATGTTCCATTCTTCGAGATTCGAATATACAACCAAAGATATGACAAGATTTACTTTAAGCTTTTAAATACGATAGAGAATAAAGGCTGTTGATTTCATTTTATGCCTAAGTTCCAGATAGTTTTGTTAAGAATAATAGAATTAACAATAAGAATTATCCGAAGGAATAACAAAATTGATAAACTAAACAGTTCAATAGAAACCCCGTTTCATTCATAGAAAGATTAGTAGGTCACAGATTAAGCTCTGTAATTGTTTTATTTTTTGTATTAGATAGTTGCAATGTGCTGCCGTTTCGATTTCATTCAGAAGATTCGAGATAATCATGGAATTTCCGTTTCAGATTAGAATGTCTATGAATGACTTTAATTTATAGTTTAAACGAGCTGTTTTTGATTTGATTTGATTTAATGGAGCAAAAACCATTCTCGATTATGCTGCGCCAAACGTATGATATGGATTAAAATCTTGTTTTATAAACTCTGATATAAAAGCTTATCATTTGTCGTGACTTGTCAATGTTTATGCGTACGGTAAAAGACAGTACGAAAACCTTAGAATTAAACCATTTTTAACTAGGTGAGATGGATAAAAACCGATAATTTTTAAGGAAGTAAAATTTAGTTATATTTTTGGAGTGGTCTCCTCAAAACTTTCTCGCAAATACTTTAAAGAAGATGTCATCCCAGAGAACCCTTTGCATAACACTAATGTACAATAGTTACGAAATATTAACCTTAGACATGAATTTAGCCTTTTTACTGAATATATCATGTCATCCTTGGTTAGTGTGCTCGTGGAAGGGAGATTAATCCCTTGCATGCCTTCAATACTATCCGAAAATAGAATTTTTGTTTTAGATGCGTTTTTTCCAACCAATTGAAACAAAATTAAATTTATAGTCACAAAATCCTATATTAAATTTGATATATTTAAGTAACTATGTCTTTGAGATACCGTCTTTACATGTTTCTAAAAATACAGATCAAGAACTGGTCGATTCCTTGTTGGATATGGAACAAAATTGAACAGTCGACAGACTATAGATTTCAATTCTGCCATGGAATTTTATATCATAGTAATTATCAAGTTAAATTATATAAATAATGAACAGCAGGACAAAATTTTCCTCCCGGCTAATTTTGTTCAAAATCTGGTAGAAATCTACAAATTTGGGATAAAAACCGTATGCTAAATTTGATACTTCTAGATCAAAGAGTTTTTGTGTTATCTTTATCGGACAGATGGACTTTTTCTAAAAATATGCTTTTTATTAGGGGAATCTAAAACGTGGAGATTAGTCAAATTTGCGCTTTCTTGTTTTTGTTTATTATTATATTTTTTTCTATATTACGTATAAGAGAAAATAAAAAAGCGATCAATTATCCAGTACACGCAAGTGCATGTGTAAAATAGACGAGTGATTAAAAATATCATGCATTTACTTTCAAAATTCTCAGTCTGTCAGTTAAACATTATCTTTCTTGATTATCAATTTGATTTTTTTTATGAAACTGTAGAAGTAGAATATCAAAAATAGGAAAGTTATTCTATAAAAGTACAAAATATTCTTCATTCCAGATACAACAATCACAAAATATAAATAACATTTACTATGCTCGAAAAAAATCTAAAAATATCTAAAAACTTATAGAATGTAATAATTTGCAAACATTGATTAAAATGCCAAAAAATAGCTACAACAAAAATTTTCGCTTTCAACTTGCTTATATTAATGAGTCACTGTTAATATCTTGCCAGTGACCTTCAAGGTGCTATTGAAAACTTTAGAAAAAGCATTTGAAAGTTGTAAGTAAAGGATTCACCAGACAAAACGTAACAATACAATTTTAATGGAATATAAATTCACTACAGTAGAATAATAGCACTACATATCGTACACGAACAACATATGAAATAACAAGTTTTAAAGTTTCTTTAAACTTCTGAATTAGTTTAGTTATATTAACGTCCCATTTTGAAACAACACTAGAGCTATTTTGGGACGGACCTCCTATTTTTGAATCATGGTCAGATGACGAGGACGGTAACTGAGCTAGAACCCCACTTCCGAACTTCCACACCACACCAGCTGGAGAGCGTTTGGCCTTGTCAGATTTAATGTGCGCCAGACCCACTTAGGGAGAATCGGGCCTCGAGCCTTCAAGTTCCGAAGCCAAGACCTTACCACCGGCCAGCGTGGTCTACAAACTTTTGAGACATCTTATATAAAGAATATTTCTCTCATTTCTTATGTTGAAATTCCAATATTAATTTCAACTTGCTGAGTATATAAAAGGGCATCGAGAGCAAATACCAAAAAAGCTCCCTCCCTCCCCTCTATTTTTTCAAAAAAAACTTCCTTATGTATTCCAAAATATATTTTGGAAATGTATATCACTCAGTCTTTGCAACAGTACGCAAAATATATTAAAAACAATATACCATCAATAAATACACTCATGTCCATAAATTAAGGATAACGCAAGTTCAGTAAAAAGGAAAAATTCAGAAGCAAAACAACTTATGTAAACTTAAATGGGACTTTGTAAGGCCTATTTGGTAAACAAAAGGTAAAGAGCAAAAAAGATGTTATATGTTTAATATCATTAATAAAAGTTGCAATATTTTGCTCCCTGGAGAAAATCACACAAAAAAAAACTATTTACAAAAACCAATATTACATGATTAGTATGATGGTTAATACATAGTATGTCTTCCAGACGTTGCAATATAGCTCGCACAACACCTAGGCATGCTGAGTATCAAATTATCGATCTGATCTTGGGGGATATTATGCCAATCGTCAAGCAATGCTCGAAGTTCCAGTAGAACATGTAGGAGGTGGTTGACGGGCTGCAACTCGTCGGCCAAACAAATCCCACACATGCTCTGGTGGATTCAAGTCCAGTGAGAATGTTGGCCAGTCCATCGGGTGATATCCTTCGATCACAGGTATTCGTTTACGATGTTTTAACGGCAAGGACGGGCATTATCCAAAAAAACCCGCCTCGAAACAAACGTCAGACTTTTCCAGAATGACATCTCAATAGATTTGACGTCTGATGGTACAAATTTGAACAAGCCAATAACAGCCCCTAGACATTAGCCTTTACTTTTGTCTAATGGTTAAGTTACTGGACTTCAAACCGAAACATCGCAGGTTCGATCCTTGTTGGAATTCAACCTATATATCGGTACAATTCCAGCCAACAGCATCACCAAATTGGTTACCACGGAACCCAGAATGATTCCTTTCCAAACGAGCAATCCTGCACCACTGTAGTGGTATCATTCAATGATGTTCTCTTGGTGGTAACGGGTACCTGGCGCTCTCCATATGAAAGTCCGACGAGAATCAGACTGCGAGTTAAACCTGGACTCGTCGGAAAACATCACACAAGCCCACTGTTGCGGTGTCCTCAATGCATGCTCTCTACTCCATGGTTAACTGCAGGCCGTAGTAATCTGCAATAATTGGAACACATCTAACAGGCCTATGAGCATATATTCTGATGTATTCTGATGATGATTAGGTGTGTGCCCAAAGTGGCGTTACACCGGTGAAAAGCTTACAATTACAATTAAAAAAATCTAATTTAAATAGCGATCAAAAGACTCGCTATTCAAACATAACTTTTGCATCTTGTACACGTGCATAAAAGAAACTAAAGGCTGAGCCAAAAAAAAAAAAAAAGAAAAGAAAAGAGAAAGAAAAAAAAACTTAGAGGGAAAGACAAAAAATAATAAGAAAAAAAATGAAAAATAATAATAAATAAATAAATAAAAACATATAAATAAATATAAAAATATAAATAAAGAATAGTCCATTATCCGGAACAAAAAGCTTCAGATACAGAGCTCTTCCTGCAATTTTACAAACATAATATTATCCACTTTTAGCAGGGCTTGAATTTCTTTCTTGAATTCTTTCAAACTTTGACGAAAGGCAAAAAATAAAGTCCATTTAAAGTCTAAAACTGGTAAAAAACATTTACACTAAAAATGATTTGTCACAAGGTATAACCGAGAAAGAGTTCTTTTCCTTTTGCCAAAAAGAAAAAAAAATGGAGTGCAAAGCAATTCAGATAGGCCATAATAGGATAAATTATTATTCCGTTTGGAAAATTTTGCTTTCGTTGTGAAACAGGAAATCCAAAATATTTTGGGCTTCAAAAGACAGTTTATTATTTGACAAAATTTGAGAGATAAGCTGATGTGGTTTAATAAAATTTCTAAGGTGTTGAAGAATAGGGCAATGGAAAATGTATATATGGGAATATCGTCATAATCATTACCACATCTACAACTACAGTTCCTCAGATTGAATCTTTTAAGGTAATGCGGGGAAAGTCCATGGTTAGTGGTTAACTGGGCTAAATATTTATTGTCAATGCATCTATTTCTTTTTACTTGAGTAAATATATTGAAAGTAAAGCGGCCTGTTTCATTATTTTCCCATCTTGATTGCCATTCATCAATGAGGATTTTACGAAGACGATTTTTGATTGATATGTCGGATTCTCCAAGGCCATAGTCTATTTTAGGTTTAATCGCAGCAGCTTTGGCAGCCAGATCAGCTAGTTCATTGCCTTTGATACCAATGTGGGCTTTAACCCAATGTAGTGAAATATTATCATCTATCAGACTTTTAACATCTTCTATTAAATTATTTTTTGGATTAAATTTTTGTAGAGCCTTTAATACACTCAGGCTGTCAGTGAAAATATGGTAATGCAAATTCGGTTTGTTATGGTTTTTCCAATTTAAAGCTTGATATATTGCAAAAAGTTCTGCTTGAAAAACTGAGCAGTGATTTTCAAGTCTAAAATGAAACTCTTCAATTTTATCTTCTCCCTCAAAAACACAAAAAGCCGCCCCAACTTGTTCATTCCTTTTAGAACCATCCGTATAGATGGAATATGAAGCTGTCACTCTAGAAACATCCCACTGCACCTTTACGATCTTACTTGGATGAATCCATCTGTTTTCATAAGTAATCATATTAGAACAGTCAATTGATTTGTCAAAAATATGGATATCTTTATAGTGATTTTTTATAGAATACCATGCGGTTTCTATATCACAAATCAGATCGACTGGTTCAAGGCCACTAATTGTTTGTAGAGCAGCTGTGGATGTTGTACGAAAAGCTCCCGTTATTGCTAGCAGTGCTTTGCGTTGCACGCTATTGATCTTTTGTCTTTGTCTATTTGTGCCCTTCCACCAGGCTACAGCTGCATACACTAAAATTCTTTCTAGGGCTCTTTTGTATAAAATTTTGACAACTTTTCCTGAAATTCTTCTGTTGTACTTGGCTATTGTAAGTCTATTTAAAATTTTAGTCATCTTGCTTCCCACGTGATTTATATGGGCCAAACCATTTAACCTGTCATCAATAATGATTCCAAGAATCCTCATATTTCTTGTGAGCTTGATTGATTTACCAGCATACGAGCAATACGGAGGGTGCTTATAACGCCCTTTCTTCCCAAAAGGAATAAGCTGCGTTTTTTCATGCGCAAAAGTAACCTTAGAATCCTTACTCCAACAATCTAATTTTTTCAATGCGCTTTTAACCATATCTTGAATTTTATGCTTACTGGTTGCTGCCACAAACAGATAAAAATCATCCGCATATGCAATTATTTTAATATCTTCTCCAAAATTAATTCGGAGTGCTTCATTAGCTACTAGAAGCCAGTACAACGGTCCAGAATTAGAACCCTGAGGGCATCCGATTGAATATTCTCTATTAAAAATTTGATCACCATAAGACAAAAAGACTTTTCTGTCGTTGAGAAAACTTGAAACCACACTAAAAAGGTTTTGGGGGCAATTCATATTTTTCAAGTTATGTAATACTAATGGCCACCAAACTCGACTAAAAGCACTTTTCACGTCTAAAGAAATTATTACACTGTGTTTTGAGTTATTTCTTGCTTCAGAAATCCAATTCATAAGGTGAATAATTGCATCAGTAGTACTTTTACCAGGAGCATATGACTATGCATATTTACTATGAGCATATAGGCCTATCTGCTCTAATCGTCTGTACACGGTCTGCCTTGAAACTGTGTAACAGTGACTGAAGAGAACCGACGTCTGATGCTGTGCTCCGGCTGTTTCTTTTGGCAGTAACTACCAAGTACCGGTCCTCATTCGGCGCTGTAACTTGGGGACGACCTATGCTGTAACGTCTGCTCACATTACCATCATTTTGAAATCGACAAGTCTCGAGATGATACTCTGATGAGCGGGAAGGCCTGGAGATGATACTTTGGGTTGAGATGATTCCGAGTTCCTCTGATATTTCCAGCTGGGTATGCCCATATTCCAGACTGTCGATAATTCTACCACGTAAAAAAATCATCCAAACCCGTCCTTTGTGTCATAACTATGCGGTTATTGCACTGAAAAGCTTAAAAACGCCAGCAAACAATTTTACTTCTTTGCTGGTATTCCTTATATATCACTCTCTTCATTGTGATGTACTAATGGCATATGATTTTTGAAGATGTGTGTAGTCATTTTACGGGTAATATACGTATTTTAGACTTCGATATCCTCTTGACTTTTAATAATCCTTAATTTATGGATAGATAATAAGTATGCATAAATAAATATTAAAAACATACTTCTTTTTATTTAAGTGACATCATTAGAACATACCACAAAAATATATGAGATGCAAATTTTATTAGATAAAATAGGAAATAGTTCATTATTTTTTTCTAAACTTGCTCAGATAATTTGATATTTTAACGCTTAAGCATAAATAAGGAATTCACACTTCAAACAAATGTAAGTGTAACTTGTGTAAAAATTTTCATTTATCAATATATTTTATATATAACAAATTAATTTTCTTACCTCATACTTAAGAAAAATGCATTTCATATAAATGATTCGGCAAAAACAAATGTAATACGAATAATAATGAAACAAATTATAAACATTACTTCTTTGATCCTGAGAAATTTGACCCTGACTTACCTCTTACCAAACAAGTACAAGCATTTCAAAAATAAAGTATTATTTCATTTTTAAAAAAAATTATTCTTCATTTCTACTTTGCCACAATGTTCAGAAAGGGCATCTGTCAGATTGGTATAAATGCAGAGATTATAACATTTTATTTATACTCCATTAATGCAGCAAGAGATATTGAGAAGGGCGATAGTACTTTGTAGTCGATAGGACATTGTAGCATTGATCAACAGATCTTGGCTTTTCTAAAAACACCTGCGGGTTTTTGAGAATGCATTCCACCCACCCACCCACCCACCCACATCTGTGAAAAGGTGATAAAGAAGGAGGGGATAAAGTACGCTTTTCAGGCATGGAGCTTTAATTACCAGATTTTTGTTAAAAGGTTTCTATTTGTTATTTTATTTTGAAAAAAAACCCGTTTTGAATTAGTTCCAAGTTTGCAAAAAGGACTATATAATGTAAGTTCTTCCTTACTGGATTGGAATCATTACAGTTTTATAAAAACTGGTGAAAAAATAATTAAAAAAACTCTTTGCTTCTAAATTCAGTTCATTGATTTCGCAGTTTTGATAATGATAATGGTCTCCCGATAATGGTACCTAAGGCACAAATTCCTCTTGCTCCGACCTAGTTACGCAGCTGACTAAACAACACTGTTTTATTGCCAAATTTCGGAAAATTAACTGCAATTTCGGTATAAAAGTCTGGCAACCAATTTTAATTTTGCTCAATCTGCTTTGTACTTAACCCGCACTCAAAATTAAGTGGCATTTTAAACTTTGGTAAACCTCTCACAGCATCTAACACAGCGACGACTAACCTGCTTCACTAGCGGCACTGAAACATGCTATCTTCCAAAATGTGTCTGTCATAACGTAGGTGGCTTAAATAAGCTGACTTGAAAGGCTGTCTACGTTTTTTTTTTTTTTTTATTTATAAATCATCATTTGGTGACATAAAAATCTATAACGCCATCTATTGGTCACCAATATAATTATTTTTGTTTTGCTGCCACACAAAATCAGGCTTCTTATCCATCTGTCCAGTGCAAACCGTATCTTTTTACCTTTATTCGTTTCTGAATCATTCGTTATTAAAGTTAGTCCTGCGTTTTGGATCACCGGGTGTATCAACTTTAATACATAATTTTGTGACTAAATTGTTACCTGTATCAAATTTTGATTTAACTAGTTGAAGGAAAATACGTTTAAAACACACCTTTATTAAAGACTACGCAAGAAAGATAAGAGGGGACAACTCACGCAAATTCTTTCGTTCTTTCTAAGAATGTTCGAATACTTTTCTATTGAAGAAAGATTCAAAAACTGTAACTGTATAGAGCTATTGCTAATCTAGATAGTCAATTTTATTAGACAGCATGCAACAAATTTTGGATAGACCATTCAAGATGTTTTTGTAAGAATTTTTTTTTTCAGAAAATGATCAAAAGCGTTGTTAAAGTATCCACATAAATCATTTTTTTACGTTACATTAAGAGAACTTAACTGATTATCATAAAAAAAGTGATTTTTTTTATTTGATTTAAATCACATCAAATTGGAAAGAAATTGCCTTGAACTTCAGCTAGAAGGGTCAACTGCAGAAATTTTTTTACAAAAATGAGCTGGTAAGTAACGCTTTCTGTAATTAACGGAAATCATTTATACCGGAAATAAACAATCATCAAGTCTACAGATTTGAAAACAAATTACAGATCCATTACTTTGCTCAAAATGGAGGGATTTCACACTTTGATTGCTCATTCAACGATTCCATCAGCAGACATTTTTCCACTGACGGTATCCATTAGTTACGGTATCCAACAACTAAAGAAACCACCATGTGGCTGAAAAAGACAGTCAAACATTGCAACTCTCTCCAAAAAAAATGACGATTATATCAACAAAATTCCGAAAAATGGCTTAGAAAAAAGTTAACTTTTTTTTCCTCAAAATAAAGAGACAAAACAACTTGCCAAATGATACTCATATTGACTTCTTTCCAGCTGCTGTTCGAATTTCCAGTTTGGAACTGCCGCCCTTTATCGATTTTTAACTGCAAAGAAATTCCAACCGCTCGATACACGGCATTGGGTAAAGGATTTAGAGAAGAAGAAACTTCTAAAACATCTGACTCAACTTATCGCATTAGCGGCTTTCTTTCAGTAACTTTTATAATCTTTCAACTGGCTTCTGGGACTTCAACTGGATTCGTAAATTTTAACAGTTAATATTAAACAAAAAAAAACGTTTATAGCAACACTTTTGATTGTTTTTATATATAGTGATGATACGTAAGAATCTTTAAAATATGTCACTTCAAATTTTTATTTTTTCGATTATTTTTTTTATTTTAGATCTCTCTGTATAGATTATACTATAATATACTACGACTCTGTTCGCGTACAAAGCTTAATATATTTGTAGGAAAAACTATCAAGCAATGACAAATTTAAAAAAAACTGAAACCTAACCTAAAAACGATATATTTAAAAGTATAAACATATACGAAAAATATATAAAATAATTACAATTTAATAACAAAAACACATAACTAATGTAAAAATAATTTACATCGTATACGCAAAATAAAACAAAACGGCAAACAAATCCGTATTTCTTTAAAATCAGGTCAAGTCCGTTTTATTTATTGATCGAAATTGAAATAGCTACAAAAGTATTATGCACATCATTTTTAAACTTTGAATTTAAATGAAAACACAATTGTCAACAATCACGCGTGAACTTATAACGCCAGTTGGCGTAACGCACATGTCTGACTTTGCTACGCCAGTTGGAGTAACGCAATGCAGATTAGAAATTTTTTATTTCCTTTATTCTGTTTTCTTTTAGTTTAAAAGTATTTCAGAATGAATCCGAAACATCGATTAACAATATTTGATTTTAAATACATCAAACACTAAGAAAGTAAACAGAATCGTTTGAAATAATCAGTCGAAATGGCACTAAGCCTAAACTCATTATTGTTGGGGGAAAAACTGGAACCTTTCTCATATTTGGTGAGGTTTGGCCTCAGCTTTTTAGCGTGTAAGTTAGTTTTAAATGAATAAAAAATTAACCACTCAATTAACCGGAATAAAAACTACGTTACGCCTACGTTTTATTCTGACTATAATCTATATTTGTGCTAAATTTCATCCTAGTGTGTGTGTGTGTGTGTGTGTGTGTGTGTGTGTGTGTGTGTGTGTGTGTGTGTGTCCCCTTGTCTTTAAATGAACAAGAAAAGCCGTGACCTAGGGGCCTAGAACTAACAAGTCTCCCCGTGATCTGTGAGGTGGATGAAGAAGTCCTCCGTATAAAAAAGGGTTGCGCAAGCAAGTGTGTGAATATTCTAACTTATAAAATTTTATTCCTTAACATCTCGAAACTCCAAAATGAGTAGACATAATGAAATGCTTATTTACACTGCCTATTTGCGTCCAGTATTAACTTATGCCTACCCAGTGTGTGGGATTACGCTGCCAAGATCAATTTAATAATTCTTGCAAAACTTCAAAATAACTTTATAAGAATCTTCTGTTGCATGAGATACTTCATGCCCAACACAAATATGTATTTATGCTTAGATTACCCATCCACCTCCTCAAAAAAATGATCGCTAAACTATCCACCACATTCTTCAATAACCTGGAACTGATTAAAAATGATGCTATAGCCAATATCCCCAAATACACCACATCTGTTATATCTAAAAGACAGCGCAAAATTTTACTGTAACATTTTATTCATATTATTTTATATAACTTTAAAAAAACCCACAACTTTAAAAATGTTTTAATTTCTTTCCTAAACTCATAAAATACCACAAACCATACCAGGTAAACAAACTAAGTAAAGGCAGCCTACCCCGCACCCACGCCATCTTGCATACAGCCGATCACCCAGCCACCACTGAATGTAGCAGTATCGACAGCCACGCCACTCAATAGCCAATCGCAATGAGCCCTGACACTTGCCACCTCACTCTGCCAACTAATTCTACATATACCCGAAGTTCTTGCAAATCTTTCCGAAGACGGCCACGTTAAATCACCGAATGCAATGTCCTCCTTAGTTTATCATTATCGGTGATAAGCCCCTGCCGGGGATAGGAGCCCCATTAATCCCACTCACTGGCACGGGCTATGTGAGTGTCATCTTTATATGAGCTAGAAAACAGACTTCTGCCTCTGGTGCTCAGGGGCCTTTACCTGTACAAATTCGGCTTAAATCGCTGACTTCGTCAGTCGGCTTGTCTATAGCAAGTGCCTCAGTAACAGCAAATTCACAAAACACAAAGACATATGATGTTTTTACACCAGAATTGTACATAGCTTTTAAATCTATACAAATAAAAATGAATGTTTGCCTGTATATCTCTTATGCCTTCCCAAAACCGTTTGTCCGATTCCGATGAAAATGGGTCAGCTCATTGCTTACACCTACAGGATGATTATAGAGATAGTACAATTATCTAAAATAAAAATAGAAAATTCGGATCTCAACCGCATTTATTTACCAAAGATAAATCTTCAAATAATTCAAATTGGAAACACAATATATTCAGTAAAAATGCTGAATCCAAGTTAAAAGTTAATATTATATAGCTATTGAACATAAATATCATGCAAGTCATTTTTAGAGGTAACAACTTCATTATAGATTATGCGAGAAAATGATGGGGAGACCCATCCTGGGGTTTTAAAATTTAATCTAATTTTAGCGTTTTTTGCAGTCATTTCCGAAAATATTATAATACAAATAATTTTGCACTATCTTGATTTTCAAAAAATTATCTTTTCAACTATATGAACGATTTTATGGTATAAATATATTTTAGATGTTTAATGAATTTTGAAAGAAAACATTTTAATCTCATTTTCTAACATTAAATTTGAGAAATCTGAACGAATATTGAGAAATCACGAGATATAACAAATAGTTTCTTTCACTACCATTCTGAAAGAACACCAAGCTCCACAATTCTAAAAGAATACACAATCTAATTTATAAAAATGAGTATTTGTTTGTTCGTATTTTATGTACTGTCGTACCGTTCCTCCTATTTCGATAAAACATTGCTACATTTTCGACTGATTGCACTTCATATTATTTCGGCGACAGCAACGCGCCGTGTTTCAAATAAAAATAAGTCTATGGGAAATTAGTCTAAAAGTCGGTCATTCTGTGTGTGAGAAACAAATATTCAATAATGCAATAAATTAGATAAAATTTGTCATATTGTTTCATTATTAAAATTGTAGATCTAGAACTAATTTTGCTGTAATAAATCTATCAAACGATGAGCGTTTTGCTTTTTTTATTGCTTATGTATATATGAACACGATTATCCAAAACAAAATGAACTCGATAAAGGATAGATGAATTTTAGCTTTTGATTCTCATATCAAAATTCTATTTCTATGAAATTTTGAATCAAGTCGATCCAAGGCAAAGGTATCAAATGCATGGTCGAAAGACTTTTCTTTCCAACAAAGCTAAACTTGCGATTTTTTATGTTGTTGCTTATGAGCGAAAAAATAAAGGCTAGTCGAGTAAAGCCTTTTTATTTTACCGAAATTTTCGTTCACTTATATAAAATCTATACATTAATCTTTACAATTCCTGTTAATTTCGAAATTTTTATAAATTTTAACATTTTAGTCATCTTTTGTTTGAAAAAGTCAGCTAACAAAACAAAATTTTCTCGCCACAGTTTTATAAATATAAAAAATTTTGGAACAAATACATTACTGCTTCCCCATCAGGCATGCAGCTAACGCAAAATGAAAATATGTAAAATATACTATAAAACAGCACACCTAAATGTATTTTTAGCATGCAAGTTAATATATATTTTTAGTACGCAGTTTTAAATATTAACATTTACATGCAATTAACATTTTTGTCCATTTATTAGTATGAGCCATATTGTGCTTATAATAATACGATTTATTTCATTCAATATATTATTAATAATTTTTGAAGATTATTAAAACATTGTAACATTCAAATAACATTGAATATACAATATTTTAAATTATAAAATATACAAATTTCTTACATCATATGACATGTTTTTGTTTTTGAGAAATTTGATAACGCATTTAAATTACGAAATGAAAAAAGTGGCAACCTATCAAAGAGAAGGTCAATGTTGCGTATTTTTTTGAAATAATTTAATTTCAATATTCAATAAATAAGGGTAATAATCTATGCTATGCAAATCTTTAAATGAATTGCTGCAAAAAAAATCAAGAAAGGAACATGCTCTATCTTAGGTTCAATAATCAAATTTTTATAAGAGTTGTTTTTCGATTTTCGTTTTTCTATTTCGTTCACAAATAATAACTAGTTCAACAATCAATCACACGCCTTATCAGAGATTTAGTGTACTCGTAAAGATGTATATCACGAATCTTACTTAGAACAGGATCTGTAATTTTAGAAATTCAAGAGTATAAGAAATAACTATAAAAATATGATTAAAAAAATCTATATAAATAAAAATGAATATGTCTCTCATGGCTCAATAAACCGTTCATCCGATTGCGATGAAACTTGGTCAGCTTATTGCTTACATCTACGGGATGGTTACAGGCATTGTACAATTACCTAAAATTAAAAAAAATCGAATCTCAACCGCATCTATTGACCAAAGATTAATCTCCAAATAACTCGCCAAGAAGACATTAGATTCTGCAGAAAAGTCAAGTTGAAGGTTAATATTTTGTTGATATAGTACGCAAATGTCTTGCAAGTCATTCTCAGAGGTAACTTTATTACAGATTATGCAAGAAAGTTTTGGGGCATTTTAAATTCTAATGAAATTTTAACGTTTTTCACAGTAAAAACTAAGAATATAGCACATAACTTTTCACCATCTTAATTTTCAAAAATTATTTCAAATATATTAGTGATTTTATGATATAAATATATTTTCTTTGTTTAATCAATTGTAAAAGAAGATATTTTAATCCCATCTTCTAAAATTAAATTTGGGAATTCAGAACGAATATTAAACGAATCACGAGATAGTTTCTTTCATTACCATTCTGAAAGAACTCTAAGTTTTGCAATCCTAAAATAATATATAAATCAAATACATAAAAATGAATATTTCTTTGTTCTTATTTTATAAAGTTTCGTATTGTTTCATTCTCATTTCTGTAAAACATTGGCCAATTAGTGATTGATTGTACTTAATACTTTTTTCGATGGCAGCAACGCGCCAGGTACCAGCTAGTGTATTATATTTCAAAATGTATGCAAATTCAGCTCAGCGTAAACCATTTACAATTCCAATTTTCATCATGAAAAGAATAAATCCGAAATTATCAAAAACAAAGTAAAAAGGAGTGTTCGCTGGAATAATCGTTCAGATTGTCATCTTGTGCAGAAAACAGTATTCATTCTTCCACCGGACAACACCCAATAACGATGAGGCAAGCCTTAATTAAATACAAAAGAGCAATTCTGTCACATGTCACTCAATGAGTGTGATTGACAGTACGAGGAGAATTCACAGTAGTGTCTGATAAGTTTCTTGTGTAAAAGAATTAATCACTGCGTTACCAAACAATTTTGCAATCATTTACTTAAATTTGCATTCAAGTGGTTTTCTTTTATTGTTCTAAATGTTTTCTTATAATGTTCATTTTTTTGCCCGGAATTGAACGGTACGGCAGTATATAAAATATGAACAAATGAATGTTCATTTTTATATATTAGATTTGTGTATTCTTTTAGAATTGTAAAACTGGGTATTCTTTCAGAATGGTAATGAAAGAAACTATTATATCTCGTGATTCGTTAATATTCATTCGGAGTTCTCAAATTTAATGTTAGAAAATGTGATTAAAATACTTTCTTTGAAAATTGATTAAACATAGAAAATACCATAAAATCTTTAATGTAGTTGAAAAGATAATTTCTGAAAATTAAAGATTGTGCGTCATTATTTGTAGCAGTTACTGCAAAAAACTCTAACATTTGATTAAAATTTAAAAACCCCAAAATTGTTCTCCCGAAAACTTTTTCACTTAATCTGTAATAAATTTACTTTTGAAAATGACTTGCATGACATGTGCGTAATATAGCTATGAAACATTAACTTTTAACTTGGATTTAGCATTTCCACTCACTATTGTCTCCTCGGCGACTTATTTGGAGATTAATCCTCGGCAAATAGATGCAATTGAGATTCGAAATTTTTCATTTAATTTTAGATAATTGTACTATCTCTATAGCCCTCCCGTATATGTAAACAATAAGCTGACCCAGTTTCACCACAGTCGGGTGTACAGTTTAGGAAGGCATAGGAGGCATACAAACCTTCATTTTTATTTATATAGGTAAATACATAATTTCTAAGTAATTAAAAAAGGTATTACAATAATCTTGAAACTCAATGGACAGACAACTTGATGAGTATGAGAAATTTGATGCTTTTGATTAAATTTGTAATGAAGCATTGGCGTGGGTCGTGCCAACGGCCTTTTCATCTAATCAATGGGAATTCATTAATTCAATGTCATGTTTAGGTTTTTACTCAATGCATCACCTTCGACATCGTGCATCCTCTACTACTAGTAGTCTCCGTCTTCAACTTGATAACTGGGACGAAACTTGTTTGGTTTTATGTGTATTACCCTCTTTTCACTTTTGACCCATCTTTTTATTAATCATTCTCTATGCCATTTTTTATTAATTGAACGCATCATTTCTTATTTTAGATTCTATTTATTATTGGTCTTTTTTTATTATTCTTTCATTTTTATTAATGAGTCCCGTTGCTTATTTGTTATCTCATCCCTTAAGTGAGATGAAACCCACAGGGTAAAAAGCATAATAATTGGCTATTAATTTTGCATGCATAATGATTGACAATTAATTAGGTTTCTTATCTTTTACGCTTTCATTGTCTCTTTTGGAAAGGGTCCACTGGTCATAAAAAACTCCCAGTGAGCAAATATAATTGGTGCTTAAAGGGATGGTGGACTCTGATAGGCATCTTTGCAATTTATTCACTTAAAGTTAGGAAATTTTTGGTATTAAAATATAAATACGTCAAATATCTTAACCTTCCAGCTGGCACAGCCTTTAATACCAACATGAAAGGTCACGCGTATTTCTCACATACGCTATAGAAAATTGTAATTTTTCAGTAGCGTAACTATTAACATTATATTGTAAATAGCTTAAGATTAATAGCTACAATCACTTTAAACATTTTTTACTTAAAAAGAAGCAAAAACAATATGAACATAGATTGCAATAACAATATAAAATGACGGATTTAAAAATAATTTAAAGGAAATTGCCGATATTTTGACAGAACAATTTGCATATAAAATATAGAAGAGAAAAAAATAATACAGAATTTATGTATAAAAAGGAAAAAGTAGTTGAAAATTAGATATGAAAGGGAAGAAAATAGTTTCATTGTTATTTCATGGCAGCGTTGCAATTTGAGCAAATGTGTTTAGTGGGCTTTAAATATATATATTTCTGGCAAATCTCACAACTGAACCTCGTGATTCTAGTCCGCTTTTCTTTTTGGTAGGGTTTGTATCTTTTTTCCCTGACATCGCATCTTCCACTTCATCAATACCTTGTTCGACTTTTCTCTTTAGCACCTTTGATTTTGGTCACTTTATAGAAATGTGAGTGCTTTTATTCAACATTTTCTTCCGTAAGTGCATTTGCCAACTATCGCCAGTCTAAAACAACACAGATTTATTTGTAAAATCGTACAAAATCAGATGTAACAAAAACTTACATGAATGGTCGCACGTATCTCTAAAATACAAATATATGACAGGCAGAGACCTATTAACGCCACAAACTTACGACGACTACTGAATGTAGCTCAAAGGGAAGGGGGCAAATAGCCAAGGACTGGCATTCCCATCGCCACCTGACTAAAAGTATAAAACGAAATTCTCTAGTGTATCTCTCACATACGCGCTCCCGCCGGAAGGTTAAAAACTTTTTTAAGCAAAATGTATTATTTTTTATCCTGTGAAAACTTGTACTTGAGGTTTTTAGAACCTCAGAATGTGAAGGCAATAAATTGATGAAGCCTCAAAATGCGTAGGCAAAGGATTGGTTATTTACCCCCCCCCCCCCATTTTTTTGGAGGCGACTTTCACAGTATAGCTTTTGAAATATCTATCGTTTGCTAATATAGTTTTATTTTGGAGTCGGCTTTCACAGTATAGTTTACTCAACATCTATCGTCTACTAATGCAGTTTTTCTCTTGGAAATCAAAGTGCTATTACCTAACTCGCACAACATTTTTTAATAAACAGAACGTCAAAATATTGTTTGTTTAATCGATAAAGATTGTTGGCTAAGGGAGAATTTAACCTCAACTAAGATAATTAGATAATTATTGACTTTTACCTATCTAAATAAAACTTCGGAACACACATTGCATGCCCAGTTTTCTTTTAATGTTTAATGTTAAATCTTCTTTGTAAATTTTATTTAATTATCTCAAAACTTTAGATAGCAGAAATATTTCAAAGATATTTAATCTAATTCGAAATGCATTTTGAGAAAAGTCCTTAAAAGGCTTTTTATCCTCTTAATTCTACAAATGTTTATTTTAAACAGCAATATTCTTTATAACATCCCTTTAATTGAATATAAGCATTCGTTTTAGTGATCAAATAATGAAATTTCCTATTTTCATCTCTTTTTGTTGATTTCAAATTCCACTGCCGCCTGAAGAGAAAACTTTTAGAAATTGTTGCTCAAATGCATGAAAACTGCCAATAAACCGTTGTAAAAAAGAGGTAAAAATTCTAGTCAAGCAATGCGAACTTATTAACGTGAGAAACAAATCATCTCTATTTACTTCAGAAAATTGCGCAAAAAAGTACTGGATGATGTTGCGAACCAAAAATATTAGCAAGAACTGAATGTTGGACAGGAGCAAATATCGTCTGATATAATTGTTTATTGTAAAACCGAGTTCAATGTCATTAAAATGAACTTGGTATGCTTCAATAGACAATTATCTTGTGGGTTATTAAAATATCATGAAAAGTTCATTAAAGCAGAATTTCTGTGAACTTTAAAAAATCATTAGTTGTTTTTCATCAACGCTTAAATTGAAGATTAGGAAAAACAATGAATCAAGCAAAATATTTTTTTATTTCTAACATTCATAATTGCTAATTGAATTCATAACTCCAAAGAAGATCATTCATTATGAAAATGAATTATCAATGCGGTTTAAGAATTTTTTTAAAAAACTGCTTTAACTTCTTGTTGTATAAATAATAATGAAGAAAGAAACCATAAGCCAATATCTTAAAGCGTTTACAAAGTTAGAAAATTCTTTAAATGGATTGTTTGGACACAAAACTGAAAATAATAAATTGCTGAAATAATTTTAAGGTTTTTAAAAACTATATTTAAAAATAAATTTTTGTTGAGATTGTTTCTCAATTAATACTTTCAAATCTGATCTTAAAATATCAGTTTGTTTCTCGTAAATGTTTGAAGAAATAATCGAAATCTTATCTGTAAGTTATTGTATATGCTATATTTGTGAATAAAATTCCAATGATAGTTTTATACATTAATTGCTTACAACAAGCCTGATAAATTTTGTAAAAAGATTTAAATGCGAGCTCTAGAATAAAATATCTCCTGGAAATTCCAGAGTATAAATGATTACTTTTAGATCTCGCCGAAATCGCTCGATTGTAAAAAAGGATTCTTAAATTCCGTTCCTATTTGCGTACCAACAAAAAAATTCAATATATTCTAGTATTATAATTGCGTTATATTTCTTTAACATTCTTCTAGTTATTATTTAATGTTACCTTTAACCACTTAACTGTTTTGCCCGAGTGTCATACTTGCATCGATTTATCAAATTTTGATAGTTGTAAGCAAAAAATAAACCATTCATAACGATTATAATTCAATATTACAATAACTTCGAATACATAGATAAGTCAAGTATTCAATACATTTCTATTTGTTTCAACATAAGAAAAAATTTCCAAAATAGAAGGAGCCATCTTATTAGATAGTAAAGAAAATAAAACAGCTAAGTGGTTAATGAAGACGTTTTCCTTTTGTTAATATATTTTCGCAACTCACACGTGCCTTTTTTATTCAGAAATGCCTTGACTAAGAGATACCACCACTGTATTACAGACCAGACAAGTTAATATGCGTTGAAAATACATTTTATACTTATCAATAAATGTATAAAAATTCAACTAAATTACTTAAAACAAACTTACCGAACTGTAAAGAAAATCCTAAAAGTAAAAAGACAAGAGGCAACAGTGTTTCTGCCATTGCACTTTTTCTGCAGAAAATCTAACTCAAATAAAATGTGATACTATTTGATGTTTTAATTCACAGTTGCAATATCTCATTGATTGCATTTTTTTATTGCACTCTTACTGTTTTGAACTAATTCCCATACAACAGTTCCATGCGAACGATATTGCAGACTCACGTGAATCAGCTGCGAAATCCCGCAAATGCACCGAAGTTCTGTTTGGTCAAGCGCATGCGTCCCCTATGACGTCATACCCAAAACAGAGTGGGCCATCGATCGAATAAAAACTCACAGACGATTTCTTCATCAATGTTAAGTGAAGTGAAGAAAGGGATTCGCCAATCTCGTTAAGGGGGTGCGCAATTCGGTTAGCGCCAAATCGTTTGGCCATGCAAGCTTTGATTTCATCTTCCCCTCGGCATATCTTACAGGGCTTGAGATAGGTTCGAAAATTGAATTCGTTGCCAAAACTTCTGATTACATTTAAAATAATTTTTAAAATTCGAACTAAGCTGTAATTTGAGTCTTTTCTCAGCAAAATGAAATGGAGTTTATGCTAATACAGCAACAAACAAGAAATGTTTGCATATAATTGGCTCAATTGAAATATAATAAGCTTTATTAAAATGTTTTATTAGCTATAATTATAATATAACTGGCTGAAGCAGAACTGGATTTTAAAACTTAAGTTATTCGACATGGAGTCGGATTTTCAAAAGCAGACTTGCGCAGAGTTCTAGCTTGTGAATTCTGTATGAACAACAATTGTGAATAACGCAATTTTATAAACAGCAACAATTGTGAATAACACAATTGTATAAACAAGAGTTGTGAATAACACAATTGTATAAACAACAAACAATTGTGAATTCTGAGCTTGTGTGGGCAGAATTCACAAGCTAGAATTCTGCGCACGTCTGCTTTTGAAAATCTGACTCCTTGTCGAATAACTTAATTTTAAAGTCCAGTTCTGCTTCAGCCACTTATATTTTATTTATTTATATTTCATTTTAGAATGTAATTCGTTTTTTAATTTCAATTATTTTATGCAAAAGGAAGCATGGGAATCAATATGCGTTTAGATGAAAATTGCTGTTAATTGTAACTATATAAAAACTCTAGAGAATAAAAAAAAAGATTGAAATTCTCAGTAAAATATAAATTTTTCATCTCTATAGATGATGCGAATAAAGATTCTCTGCCTTTGCTAGTCAGCAAACTAAACAAATTTCGGGAAATATATTTCAAAAAGAACAGCAAATATCCGGCAGCTAAATGAATTTCCGGAACTATGTTTCAATGAGAACAGCTAATTATCGGAAGCTTTAAAAAAATCTCTTGTCCTGGGTTACGATGCAGAGTAGAGGCGAAAATGGTGATAAGGGATAATAAAGGGATAAGGGAAAAAACGGAATAAGGGATAAGGGAAATAAAAAAAATATTTTTTTTTAAACGTCAGAAATAATGTCCATGAAAAAACTTTACTAGTATATATCCTAAAATAAGAGTGACTTAATTTACACTTAAAATAAACTTTTTGCCATTCTCTCACCAACAAATATACCGTCACGATACTGAATACACTTTTTGAGAACAGATTTTCGCTATTACAAAATCATTGATGTATTGACAGTTAGGCAGGCTAGGTGCTTTCCTATGCCCCTGGGCTGGCAGAAAGATACAAATAAGTCCTTTTAAAAACTTCATTTTTATAACTGTCAATTATAAAATATACAATACCTTGAATGATAAAATATTCGGATCATAATGATTGATAAAGCAATTTATCAAGTATAATGAGTCAAGTTCTTATATATTTGATCGTGCTCATTTAGTAAATTGGAATATTTGTAAAACTGAAATTTAGATTTAAAAAAATGTTACGCATAACATCAGGGATAAGGGCGATCTTAAGCATTTGCAGTATAAAGACAAGCCACACATGTCGAGATGCAATTGTCTTAGAAGGAAAAATCCTGTTCGAGACCCGTCATCAGAAATTGATTGTCCGTACACAATTTACATAGCATAACGCCATTCTGTCCCCGGTGCCTACAACTCTGAGCTATCTAGCCAGTTGGATTAGCTCAAGATGGATTTTTGTTTAGTTATATTAACGTCCCGTTTTGAAGCAATACTACGGTTATTTTGGGACGGACCTCGTAATTTTGAACAGCTGTCAGATGACTAGGACGACACCAAAGCTGGCATCCCCTCTCCAATCTTCCACATCACACCAGCGGGAGGACATTTGGTTCCGACTGATTTAACGTGCACCAGACAAGCTTACATGATGGTTCTTCGGGGGAATTGGGCCTCGAACCTGCAACCCTCCGGCTCCGAAGCCAAGACTTACCACCAGGCCACCGCGGTCCCAGAACAAGATGGAAGGGGAATTTTTTTTTTTATTTAGTTATTTTAACGACCCGTTGTAAAGCAACACTAGGGCTATTTGGGGATGGACCTCGTCATTTTAAACCAAGGTCACATTATGAGGACGACACCTGAACTAGCACCCCCCTCTCCACACCACACCAGCGGGAAGACGTTTGGCCTGACAGATTTAACGTGCAAGAGACCCCCTCACACGATGGTTCTTCGGTGGAATCGAGTCTCGAACCTGAAACCCTCCGGCCCCAAAGCCGAGACCTTACCACTAGCCACCATGACCCTAGGAAAAAAAAGAAGAAAATGTCAATACGTTCATTTCTAACTACGAGATAGCTCGTAGATTGCGTTCTTTTCTAGGACCAAACCATCTATGCTATTAGATGACACCTCCTCAACTACAGTTAAAAGAGAGCGAAGATGGGGTCATCTAATTTGATAGATGGTCCTGATATCAGTCGAGGGATGTGGCAGTGAACGTGTTAAAAGAAAGAAAGAAACAACAAACCATCCAGTGATCTCCAGAGAGAATCCCATTGGTGTCAAATCCTACACGATTGTATTCAATTTCTGGTGAAGTAATAACTGGATGCAGGGAACAAGAATACTTAAACAAATGCTGACTATGGGTTGAATCTTCGTGGAAATAAGATTACTAACTGAAAAAGAAAAAAAAATGATAAATTACATCGATAACATCTGTGTGACATGCATCAGCAAATAAACAATTACTGTGGAGTCAGAAATCTGTAGCGTTTGTCTGGGTCCTGTGATTTTGATTTCCTTTGTGATATCTGCACTTTTAATGGACTTTTGAGTAATTTTGATGGAATAATTTCGACTGATTTTGGCATTTTGGTCTCGGCTATTGTGTAGTCTTGAAGATGTCTTGGTATTTGTGAATATGATTTACTATGGAGTGGATCTTATTGCGTGAAAGGTTATTCGATGCAACTCTCCAGTACCATTCTTCCTCGAAACTCGACTCTGGCTTTCTCATGTGCCATAAGAGAACCAATAAGCATTCGGTGGCGTAGTGAATTGGAGATCCTATCTCCCCCAATTACAATTTACAGGAGCACAGTTTTAAGTTGAAAATTAATTCGTTAAAAAGATATAAATTATTTTTCGATTTCTGCCCAAAGTATCAGAAATGTGTGTGTCCTCACTTCGAGTCACCACGAGACTGTTTGGCACGTGTACCTATTGTGGAAGGTGGTGTTGGCACAGGATAGAACTAGAAACCTTTTGATTAGAAGCCTGGTAATATAGTTAATAGACAAAAGCAGTTGCTCTTGTCCCGTAGATGTTATTCAGCTTATGAACTTACCACCACATTACTCCCCCTCCAGTGAGTATAACATGAGACGAAAGATGTTATTGTACCAAGTGTGTTTGGCGGGTGTCGAACGATTTTATCGTACCAAGCGTCAAGGCGAGAGTTTGTAAAGTTGTTGTTGTTTCAAGTGAGTCTGATGACTTTGTTTGCGGGTAGGGGGAGTCACGACATTTGCATGAAAGTTCAAGGTTCATTGTCTGAGGTTATCAATGTTGAAAGTGGTGTTTGCTCAGAATAGAACTCGGGACCTTTTGATTAGAAGCCTCGTAACCTATCCACTAGGCAAAAGGAATTGTTCCTGTCTAGATGTTATTTAGCTAATGAACTTACCACCGCGAGAGGTTAAGTTATAATAGATTGGGTTAAAAGAATACATGGGTGCAAAGTTAAAATAAAATAATATTAACATAAAATTAATAATCAGCTTGTTGAAAATGTGTTGAAACGTAAGACAAATTGTCCATTTTTCTGAAAGACCACTCTCGTAATGTATACTTTTAAGAACCTCAAAGCCATTAAGTACACCACTATATAATGTAAGAAATTTTAATGATAATACAAATAGCGTACGAATAAAGTCTAAAAGAATGTCAAACAAGCGTATTTCGATTGAAAAATTCGATTCTCCTTTAAATTGACAAAAGAAAGAAGATGGAATATTACATTCTTCGTTCACTAGTTCGCTGCGTAAGACAAATTTCGAAATTGAATTTCTTGAAACAAGTTAGATTTTCCTCCACTTCAATCTATTTTGTGCAGAAACGCACAGCCATTAGAAAGCCAATTTCCTTTTTTATTTGTTTGATTTCCGCTTTTAGTCCACTTTCATTTGAGGACAATTAGAGAAAATGAAACAAAAATGATTCCCAAAATTTCCTTAAAGGGTTGTTCCGAGTTCTGGCTCCATTCCAAAGAATATTTCAGCGAAATTACAAGGATACGCTCCAAAAGCGAACGTGATACCCGTGCTTAACAACAACAAATCACGTTTCCAGAAGCACACGGCTTAACAACGGTCAGCAGAAAAATGTCGTGATAAAAATTATCATAATCTTGGAGAGAGAAAAACGACAAATTTATGTTTGTTCTGAATAAAATCAATCTGTCTGTGATTTCACGCAGTAAAAATATTTCACCTTTCATTTTATGTTGGAATTGCGAGAATTCCACAAAATTTCCAAAAAGATTGATATCTTTTAAACAATTTTAAATATTTGTCATATTTCTCAAAAAACAGAAAAAAGTTGACATCTGTTTCATTTACAAATCTTATAACTTTAAACGAGCAATTTTTGTGTATATATAAATTAGTTTCGTGTATCTTGGGAACGGCTCTAACGATTTTTATCAAACTTTAAATTTAGATGATATTTTGCTTTTTAAATTTACCTCTATAAGTGTCTTCCCCAAAAAATGCGATTTTACACAAAAAATCATTTTTTTACAACTAAGAATTAGAACATTTTTTCTATCTGCTCTCATGCTAACGATGCCGTGTAATGTCATTTTAAACTAGATCTCACCATGGTAAAACCGAGAGAAAATTCTGAAGGTATCGGACTATGTTAAAATCACTGCTAATCGATTTTATTGGTGAATTTTTGTTACATTGTTATTTCTTGTAGTTCAGACTTTGCTCTCCCAAAACAGTTTATTTTTTCTAGGAAAAAGAAGTCTTGACCTATCATCCAGAGTCATTATTTTTCAACTAAAATTTATCTTTAACTTTTTTCTCAAAACTTTAATTTTCTTAAAAAATTCATTACCTCTAACATTATATCTGAAAAACTAATAGAGGTATTTACATAAAAATGTTAGCGCATGTTTTAAATAATACGGGCAATCAAATGAACCAAAAGTTTTATTGTTGGTGAAATACTTTTATCATTTATAGGTGTTTTTAGAAAAAGGAAGTTGTGAATTTATGAAAAAAAGGCATATATAAGTATATTTCAACCCATCACTTTTTTGCATCTCAAGATCTTTCTTGCATTTTGATTCTTTCATTCATCATTGCATTCTATAACTTATGAGAAAAGAAAAATAATATTTCCGCAGTTGACCTTTGTGCAGAGTGTAAACCGTTTTGATTAAATTTCATGAAAATCTACTACAAATTTTCTCATTTTTCAAAATATATTATATTTCCAAATAATAGTTTTTGTATTTATAGTGTTTATTATTGACAATACATCAAAAACCGTAAAAAAAATTTAAAAAATTCTTTTTTTTTCCAAATTTTTTCTTTGAACGTAGTCGGATACCTTAATTATAAGTATTGAGAGATTAACTATTAAATAAATATAATATAATAATAAAATGAATGTATATTAACGTCCCATTTCAAAACAACACTAAGACTACTTTGGTACGGGCCTCGAAATTTTCCACCGTGGTCAGATGACAAAAACGACAACTGAGCTGGCACCCCCTCTCCAAACTTCCACATCACATCATCGGGAGGACATTTGGACCCACCGGATTTAACGTACACCAGACCCACTTACAAGGCGGTTCTTTGGTGGAATCGTGCCTCGAACCTGTAACTCTCCGGTTCCGAAGCCCAGACCATACCACCAGGCCCTCGCATAATTCAGCATTGCATCTGCTGCGTGATTTTTAAACTAACTTAAGCTCTTATTTCATAACTAAAGTATTTTTTTACTCAAATATAGTGTAATTTATAATATTTATATTCTTGAATTTCATATCGACGCTTTTATATCAAAATGTCGTTAAACCGAAACCCACACATTGCAAGACTCGGCATTTTGATATAACATCTCGTTCTGCTATCGACATCTGTCCTTTTGAAAAAAAAAACATACAAACATCACATATCAATGTAGCAATACGAGCGCAGATGTAATTAATCAATAAAAGTATCTTGTATCAATAAAATTATTTGGAAAAAATTGGTATACGACTCTTTAAAATAATAATGACGAAATGTGACGAAACTTTGCATATATTATGTAAATTCGGTTATTTTACTAATATATTTAATATTAGGTGATATATTTCGCATTATTGTCAAGAGCAGTGCAATGCCGTGGCAGCTTGGTTGTTAGAGCGTTAGTCTCGTAACCGAAAGATAGCGAGTTCTGTCCTCATCTCGGCCAAAGACCGCCGTGTTGGCTCATGGCAGTTGGGGCACGTTCAATAGGTCGTGACTGCAAAGTCCACCAAGTTCCCATAACAAATTATACCTCTGAGGTTACAGAATCAGGGATGAGTCGGTCTCTGATTTGGGTCTAAATTCTGACTTGCAAATGGATGAATGAGTTCGACAGCTCCCTCAAAAGGGTTGGGTCGTGTGTGTTCGAGCAAAGTCGTACTTTCCCCTTAACGGCGCTCGTTCACAACGGATGGCGCACACTTCTGCCTTCATTTGAAACAGCTCCTCTTATTAGGGCTTGGTATGACCAAGTGCCATTAGACCCACCACCACCACAGTGAATGCTTCTAATTACCTTGTGTTTCACAATATGCATATTATAAATCTTTGTTTTTGTAACTCACATATAATAGATTGTCCTCATTTTTATTCGTGTTTATATATCATGATTGTATTTACAATTTTGTACTTCAACATGTAGCATAATTTTTTTTCTTCTTATAACATTCATTCATTTTTTTAATTTCAAACATAACGTATTATTTTTCTGGTGTGTTCGCGTCGTAGTTCATTGTCTTTGTGCCGTCTAATTTTCCTCTTTCCAAATTATGTTTCCTGTAGTGTGTTTTCTTTCAGCGAATTCCGTCTACATTAATATCAAACAGGATACTAGCTTCAGGTTTTCTTAAGTTGAAAACAGCTTATGGTGTTATGATGTTTAATTATATGGATTAAAATAATTAAGAATTAAATTAAATACAGACAATAAAATAGAATAGAAGTTTATTTATCCTTCATGACATAATAATAATGACGATGTTATGTTTTCAGTTCGTAAAAACTCTTTTTTGTTTCTCAACAATTGACTTAGTTTGTTATTCCGTTCAAAAAAATTAGCAATGTTTTTCTTATGAATTACTTGCATAGTTTTACAAAAAAAATCTACAAGATATGGTCAAAAAGCCTTATTCTGCTTTGTGTTGTGCATGGTAAATGAAAGATTTCTGTTGCCATTTATAAAAAAAGATGTTCTAACATTAAAAATATTAACTTATTTTTGCCAAACAATATTTTCTCAAGTAATAACTTTTTTTAATTTTTGGACATTTACACTGTTTTAGATTTTAATATTTACTAAATTATTTCAATTTTTTAACTATCCCTTCATTACTGCAATTTTTAAACAATTATTTTATTTCTAAATATGCAACATAAAACTCATGGGAAAATTCACAAAAATGTTTGAAAAAATAAATCTTCTCAAAAACAAATTTGACTCATAATTTAATACAAATTTACAATGTTTGAGAAAAGTGTATGTTCTCAAAATAGAATTTGGCTCATAATTTGATACAAAAATCACTATGAGAAAGTTATATATTCTCAAAATACAATTTGGCTTATAATTTAATACAAATTCACTATGAGAAAGTGCATCTTCTTAAAATACAATTTGGCTCATAATTTGATACATATTTACAATGTCTGTGAAAAGTGTATCGTTTCAAAAATGAATCTGGATCGTAATTTAATACAAATTCACAATTTTTGAGAAAAGATCATTTTCTCAAAAATGAATTTGGCTCATAATTTCATACAAATTTATATAGTCTGAGGAAGTGCATCTTCTCAAAACAGAATTTGTCTCAAAATTTGATATAAATTTATAATGTTTGAGAAAAATGTACTTTCTCAAAAATTAATTTGACTCTTAAGTTGAGACAAATTTGCAATTCTAGTGTAAAATTTCTCATTCCAAATCATTAATTAATAATTTAATCACAATTAAGATCATTGAGGGATTATTTTTTTTTGCTATTTTTTTACATTTTCATGATGATATATATACAGTGTGATGTACAAATTTCAAAAATTATTAATCCAGAGTAACAAGAGATCTAAAACTTCTAAATTCATCAAACCCCGAAAATCAAAATACTAGTTTGTATAGTTATTTCTATACGAGGAAATCAAAGTTAGAAATATTTAAATCGAATTCAGAAATATGAATCTTTTTTGAAAATTACAACAATTGATAACAATGAGGAAAGAAACCGAATAAAATAATTGCAATCATTTTAGCTAAGGTCTATAGGAAACTATCGAATATATGGTGAAAGTCCCTTAATAAAAAAAGATAAAATAACTCCGAAAAGTATCGCGAAACTTTCACGAAATTTGATATTGTTTTACAACAAAAAATGCATTAATATCTTCAAAAGAAAAATTAAGAAACAAAAAAAATTGTTGTTTCAATTTCTTAAACAAAAAACAATTTCGGTTCTTTTTAAAGAAATAAAAAAAAATCCCCTGGAGCTCCTTTTATTTAAAAAAAAATGTCATCTTACCCTTTCAACAAAACTGCACTGAATTTCTTTGTAAGCAATTTATGCATCGTATCGCTCTGATGCAGACTAAGATAAGAGAAGAAAGGCAGTTCGGGAAAATGTAGATATGATGCTGCATTTTACACGAAGATATTTTTATTTCACTGCATAATAGATTTTTTTGAATCTGATACATTTTTTTTTATATTTTCATGTTTTGATTTTGAGTTTTTCATCCTTTCCTGATAAGAAATATTCAATCTTTTAGCAGTTGCATTCGATTTAAAATAATTCACTGCTTGTTTTTATCTTACTATGCACTGGTGGCTGCATCGCTGCACTTTTAACAACACCAGATTGAAAACGTTGTTGAAGTTTTTAATGCTTTCCGAAAATAAAATATTGATGTTGTTTCTTACTGAATGAGAAAAAGAAATTCGTGTTTTAAATTAATCAGAAGAGATTATACTTGGGAGTTACAAGGGACTATAAATATTTACTTTTACATCCCATTTTAATAAGGGCAAGAAAAAGTGGAAGTATTTACATATTAACTAGCTGCAGTTGCGAATAAATTTTATAAAAAAAAAGGAAATACCATCGAAGAAGAGAAACTGAGCATTTGTTCTTTTCGGTCTTGGGGCATGGGGATATAGGTTAAATCTAAAGAAAATCAGAGAAGCATTAAATGCATTCCAACGGTACTCTCTCATCATTAAGTCGGGGGTAAATAAAACCATTTCTACAGAAGCCCTTCAAATGATAACTGGAATTTTGCCAATGGATCTCAGAGCAACAGAAATTTTCACTAAATTTCAAATAAGAATTATCAGTAATAAAGTTGAAATAGGAAACAAATGTTTCAGCAATAAAAATTATGAGATGTATAATGACAAATTCGAATAACTCCCTGACGAACGGTTTATTCAAATTAAAATCCCAAAAAAGGATGGAATAGAAAATTCTACAAATGCTTTAAAAAACGAAATTAAAGTGGGAGCTGCAATGATAATATTTCAGCTCCTACTTATCTAATACTATAATACGAGGAATGGTTGCCAAGTCGAAAATCGCCCCAGAATTAATAAACTCCGGTAAACTTGGGGGTCTGGAGTTTTTGGCCACGAGGAATCGATTGGCGCCGGTTTTGAAGCGCTACGGTCGAGCAGTTCGGAGTTGCAGATAGGATATCTTCAAACTTTATTAGTTCGCCATAATGGCTACTTAAATTTTCAAGCGGTAACGTGCTGCCATCTATAGCCAATATGGCGAACTAATAAAGTTTTATGTTTATGCTGTTATAGGTTTATAATATGTTTCTTATGTATGTATATATGTTTGGTTTTTCTAAATAAATTTGTCAAAAATATTGAATTTCAACACACTTCAATCTTTACCTTTACTTTACCTTTGTATAGAATAGTTCCCTTTCCAAACTCTAACTTTGTTTAGAATAGTTTACAATGGTGCACTTTAACCGGTTATCTTTTCACCAATGGTTTCACAAATTTTCTTATGGCATGTATTGTTTTGATAAATCACAATTGAAAATTTAAATCTTCGAGTTAGCTTCGATACCTGTTTTCTCCGAGCGGAGCTCGGTCACCCGCTGGTATACCTAATAGTAATACTGCAGTAGGTAATATTGCAGCTTCTACCTGTAATAGTATCTACTACTACGGAAAAGAGATCGATAAAAGTTTTATGAGATAATCGAACCATGCCACAAATCTCCAGGCAAAAGTGCAAGCTTTAAAGATGGCCATTGAATTACGGACAGAAGTGCTCAATTTTTTCCAATTCCCTGTCAGTTTTACAAGATATGCTCACGATTGTAATAAGGTATTAGGGACGATAGAAGTAAAGATAAAAAGTGTAAAAATTATTAAGTCAACAGAGTTGAATTGGGTTAAGGCCCATATTGGGAAATATGGTAATGAAAAAGCGGATCACTATGCAAAGTTGGCAGCACAGAAATTGAGTATTGATATAATTGTCTCCAAATCAACTGGTTTTTTTAAAGGGGGAAATAAGAAAAAAATAAATGGTTTGACAAACGGCATATGCCCAAAAAAGGAAGAGTAACAATTGACTTTATTCCTAATCCAGAAATAAAAAAAAGATGATACCATCCACTGATAATCCAAATAATATCTGGACATGGGAGATTTTCTGCATATTTCCAAAGATTTGGAAGAACACAGAGAAATAGATGCATTTGTGGAGAAATGGGTACTGTTTACCACTATTTAAAGAAATGTATTGAAATCTCAGAGCTAAGAAAAAAACCTGAAAATTGTAAAAATGATGTGGGTACAGCACTGATGGTACCAGGTCATCTCAAAACCCTGAAAGGCACGAGGTCAAGGATTTTCAGTTTTTGGCCAACTGTTTGAGATTGTGGTTTATGTAGTTTATTGGAAGGATCAAATTTCCGTCCACAATGTTTATGATATTTAGTAAATGGGCTGGAGTCATGGCAGAAGGGAAGCGCGTCTTCCCGGTGATCTGGGCATCCTGTGTTCGAGTCCCGGTTCCGGCGCCTGTACTCTACTTCTGCTCTATCTGTGAGATGTGCCCTCGTGTAAAAAGGGGTTGTGGAAGAGAATGAGGGATGTGTGAGCGGCAAAGTCGTGCTCTTGGCACTAGGTGGCGCTACTAAAACAAGAGACGCACCTTATCGGCTTAAATCACCGTAACAGCGGGCTTGTCCAATGGCACGTGCCATAAGAAACAACAATAGTAAACGATCATCACACATTTAGTTTTATCACGTATGGGAGGTTTCGA
>JAPMOQ010001652.1:3525900-3592231 GCA_026543055.1 Argiope trifasciata
AACAAATCCTGCCTCGTTCAGTGGCGGCAGGGGGATCGACTATACACTAGAAGAAGTCATGACAAAATTTGTCCAGCTCAAATTTTTACAACGCACGTCCGTATCTCTTGATTACAAGTATTCAAAACTTCTCAATTTGCTCCAGGTGTAAAATTACACGACAAAAATTGATACTCAGTGGTTCTTCAATAGTATTTTGCCCAAGGGTATTTCTTCCGGGTTCCCCCCCCCCCTTCTGAATAGAGAATTTGCTTCAGAGGAGCAATCATTCTCAAGTTCTGAAGTATTACACCGACAAAAGCACTAGGGGATATTAAAAAAGGTGTTTGAAATCCATATTTATATCCTTTTATGAACAATGACAAATATATATACAGTACAATCTTGAGTATCCGAATCGGGACTATCCGATTCGGACACTCCCTAGTTTTCTTTTATCGAAATTAAAAGAGAAAAGAAAGGCATCTATTAAGTCCTCTTCTTCAAATCCTAAACACTGTCTCTTCTCTTAGCATTACTTTTTTATATCTCTGTAATCATTTGTCAGTGAAAAAGGAAATTGGTTTCTAGTCAATATTCGTAAGAATTAGGCCTACGATTTAGGCTAATGTTTTGCTCATGTTTCCTGCATTTAAGTTGAGCATTACAAAATTTATATCAAAATGTGAATAGCTCATATACTAGCGTTCTGTCCTAGGGGCAGCGTGTCTTCCATGTGATCTAGGCATCCAGTGTTCGAATTCTGTTTCGGGCATGGTTGTCCTTTACCCTTTTTTTTCCAAATTGTTGAAGGGGGTTGTGCGAGTGTGTGTGTGTCATCTTCATATGAGCTGGAAGTCAGATTTCAGGGGTCCTTGCCCTCAGAAACTATTGCGCAAAAACTTGGCTTAAAGTAGTCACAAAACAACAACGCTTTACATGTTTTAACTGACTTTTTATCTTATTCTTGAAACATGCAGTGGAGCATATAACATATAAAATAGCATGAACATATAAAATAAGTACCAGTACAAAGCATTTCGTTTTAACTCGATACATTACCGGCGACTACTATTATGATTCACTGGACAGTAACTCCGTTCACATTCTACGTGGAGGAATAAACGAAAGGCTAAAACTTAAGTGAGAAAACACATATTATAATAAAGGGTTTTGCTATAAAAACTTTGTGTTTTGGGTAAACATATGAATTCTCAGAATTCTGGCCTATCAGAAATTTCAGATTTTTATGATCGTATTAGTTCACAATTAATACAATACTTTTACAATAAATGGAAGGCTAGAACTTAAGAAGTGAGAAAATACGTATTTTAATAATGAGTTTTGTTATAAAAACAGTGTTCTGGGTAAACAAATAAGTTCATAGAATTCTGGCTTATCAGAAATTTCAGATCTTTATGATCGTATTAGTACATATTTAATTTAAATATTTTTTTATAAATTTTGAATCTTTAAGATCGTATTAGTATACATTTAATGCAAATATTTTTTTATAAATAACGGATTTTTATGATCGTATTAGTATGCATTTCATACAAAAAAATTTTACAAATTTCCCATCTTTATGATCGTATTAGCACACTTTAATACAAATTTTTTATATATGAATTTCGAATCGTTATTATCATATTGGTACACATTTAATACAAATATTTTTTATAAATAACGGATTTTTATGATCATATTAGTATACATTTAATTTAATTTTTTTTCTAAATTTCTAATCTTTTTGATATCAATAGAGCAAATGTACTAATACGATCGTAATTATACTAATACTTTTTATGATCATATTAGTACATTCAATACAAATTTTACAATTTTCGGATCTTTATGGTCATATTATGATCGCATAAGTATATATTTAACACAAATGTTTTTTTATAAATTTCTGATCTTTATGATCGTATTAGAACACATTTAAAACAATTTTTATAATTTTTGGATCTTTATGGTAATACTATGATCGCATAAATATATATTCAGCACAAATGTTTTTTATATATAAGTTTCGTACCTTTTACAATCAAATTAGAAAGCATTTAATACAATTTTTTATAAATTTAAGGATGAACAAAAATAATTAAAAGAAGCATCATAATGTACTTCTTGATAAGGAAGCATTGCAAAAAAAATTTTCATGAATAATAAATAGAGTTTTAATCTACCCTACATTAACTGCCCTTTAACAATTAATATTAAAATAACAATACGAACAACACAGATTTAAAGTACATTAAATAATGTATTCTACGACATATCTAAACAAGTTTAAGTTAAAACTTAAATAATTCTTAAACAAAAGAAACTTGTACGTGAAATATAAATTACAGTATAATCTTTTTCGACTAAAACAAATTTGCATTCTAAATAAGTCCTTTCTGATATCAATGAAATGTGCATCAAGCATGAAGTGAAATAAATCCCCTAACATGAAATATTTATACCAACTTTCTCCTACAGCAACAACAGATAATGAAATGTCACTCACCCGTTGACGTCACGGGTTTAATAGGATTAGACGAGCTGTTGCCATTCCCAGTTTGGAAGGAGCATGCTTCTCAAAGGGAGAAAGGAAATAAAATGGCTTATTTTATTCATTTGTTTGCTTCACAGACTCTAAAAGACGGAAAATATATTATTACATCTAACATTTTATTTTGTTAGATACAAATTGGCGAGGGATACACTATTTCCTGTAGAAAAAATTTATCGTTTGATAAGCTTGAGAAAAACTATTCAAATTCAGGAAAAGTTGACTTAAGTAAATAAAATTTGAGACCGAATAGTTACAAACGGATTAAACCATGCGAATCAACTGGTGAAAGCAAGCATGATTTTGCAGTGAAAAGCAAAGGCTGAAATAGAATAACGGAGAAAAAAACCTCATAAGGAAAAAATACATCAACAAATCAAAACTGTTTGTTGTTGTAGTTGTTAGTTTGTTTGTTTCAACAAATTATATGCTAATAATTTTTTTTTCTCCAACTCAATAAAGTTATGTTCTAAAAAGAAGTAAAAAAGATTTTTGATCTCTAATTATATTCTCTAATAGTATATTCACTATATATTATATATACTATATATTTTGTTTTATCTATTTTATATATTCTACATATTTTATTATAAATTATAAAAGTTTATATATTATAAATTATAAACTATTATTAAAAGTTTATGTATTAAAAATTATATTTTATAATTAATATTTTCTGTTTTGAAATTATCATGAAAAAGTCATCTTTAATTATGTAAAAATAATAAATAATTTAAAGAATTAGTGAATGATTAAAGAATTAATATGTATTACATAAGGAATACAGTAAGAATTTGAATTAATCGGATTAAGAGTTAAAACTGTAACTATAATAAAAATAGAAAGTAATTTTATTCACTTTTATTCTGAATTTTATTTTTTAAATTTAATTCTAATTTCTGTTTCTCTGTCAAGCTTTAAATCAAAGGAAATGTCATTTATTTGTCCGCTTTCTTTTTTATGACCAAAATTATTTCCTTTTGCATGGTTAATCCAATCGAGATAATTAGAAATCGAAAGAATAAGGAAATTTCAATTTCTTGAAAAGTCACATTTACATAAAATATAAATAATTTTTTCAGTGCACTGATTTTTTTCTATTTTTTTATCGCATTTACATAATAGGAAATTTTAGACAAAAATTATGAAGCATTAAATTACATTCTTAATTCTTGTACCTTTAAGAATAACATTGAAAAAAATATTAATGAAAATGAAACCGTCATACATTCATAAAACAATTCTTTTTAGTATAAATCAGTAAATTTAAAAATTGTGGTTAAATTTTAAATGAATCATTAAAATGTGTTATTATCCATATAGAATAAAACAATATAAACGTGTTGATCAGTAAACAACATAGATTTCAGCAAAAGTATATAAAGAAACAAATGAAAACCTATTGCTATTGCATCTTTAAAACAGTATTTAATCCCAAAACAGCCTGATTATTAATAGCTAGATGGAGACTATCTCCTATCCAAACAACCTAGAAAATATCTCCATGGAAACTAGAATAAAAACGAGAGTAGCACCGCTTAGAATACTATTTATTTATCTGGTTGAAATTTAAGAATTTCTAAAAGGTTAAAAAATATAAATGGCGCTAAATATAAATGGATTAGAAATAAAAACTTTGCTTAGAATAATATTTATATGATTAGAATTTCAAGAATTTAAAGGTTTAAAATTATAAAAAGCATTAGGTACTCCACAATGACTTTTATACTAATATAAAAATTAACTATCTATTATTAAATAATAAATGTTATTAAATTATTAAACTACCCATTATATTATTAAAACAAACTGTCGCCTATAAAATTACAAAAATTATTAAATTATTAAACTATCCATTATATTATTAAAATATTAAACTATCCCCTATCAAATTATAAATATTACGAAATTATTAAACCATCCCTTATAAAATTATAAATATTATTAAATTATTAAACTATCCTTTATAAAATTATAGATGTTAATAAATCATTGATAACATTATTTAATTATTCATTATATTATTAAAATATTAAACTATCCCCTATAAAATTATAAATATAATTAAATTATTAAACTATCCTTTATAAAATTATAGATGTTAATAAATCATTAATAACGTTAATAAATTATTAATCCATTATATTATTCAAATATTAAATTATCCACTATAAAATTATAAATATTACTAAATTACTAAACTATCCACTATACTATTAAAATATTAAACTCTCCACTATAAAATCCCACTATTACTTTAGGTTCAAAATAATTTATCTCATATGCTTTTATCTGATGACAGGAAATAAAAGCATCCTATAAGCTAGGCTTCACAGAAAAATGTACCAAAAACTCATTAATAATCACCCTATAATTTATCTATTACAAGAAAAAATGAGTGAATGTAGTTATATTATTGACTATGAATAACGACTCAACCCTATAAAGAATTAATTTTAGATGGCAATGACAAGATAATTACTAAATGGTCATAAATTACCAGATGCTCTTTATATGTCGTCCTTTTGTCCATTCGTACAAAAACAAATTAGAAAAATAGAACCATTTATTTTAATAGAGGTCTCATAAAAATCGATTCTGATGCAAACAAACAAAAAATTACGATACATTTTGTAGCATTTTATTCTGAATTATTTCCTATCTCTTCTAGCGGAACAAAAAATAATCTATAGAAGATTAAATGACATTTTGAACATTTCTAGTTCAGTGAGTAAATTTTTATTATTTATTTTAATGTTTATTCACAAATAACATTAATTTTCTTTTAAAACTATGTTGTCATTTAATTAATTACTTAGCAATACAATAAAAGCAAGTCAAAACTTCATTCGTACTTTGATGTTAAGATATAAGCATTTCTTGACTTAAACTGATAATATTTTATTTCTTAAGGAAAAAAAAATTTAGATTATTTTTAGATATCTTTTTTTTCTCAAATAAAATTTCATTTCTCATCTTTTAAATGGCTATTCTTGATATGATATAATACTATTGTAAAGTAATTTCAAACTTTTTCATGGTTTATATCTTAGTAGATCCATGTAATGTGTATCTGATTATTCTGATGCTACCATCGATTTATTTATCACTAGCCACTGAGTCCGAATTTGAATGCATATCCTGTATAAAAATCCAATCATGTCTACCGTATACAAAGATGATTTATAGAATTAGTGATATATACAAGGTGGCCAGAAATAAAACACCCCTACTCTGACCTCCATGGATATCGAACTACTCAGTGTAAAGGCTCAAAATTTTGTACACATACTATTCAAAATATGGGAAAACGGATTTCACGAAAAAAAAATTAGTTCCTGAAATCACCGATAGGTGGCGCTGCACAACTGGAACTATGATAAAAAGACACAAATAATAATAAAAATTAAAATGTTTATGCGGAATGGAATGCTTCCATGCTTCCTTTTTAATTTTTCTGCCCCTTATGGAAAATAAAAATAGTAAAGAAGCTAGAACTCCCGTTGTAACTGCAATTTCATACTGTAACCAGAAAAATTTGCATAAAGCATGGTTAGAAGCCATGTTCTGGGTATAAAAGAAGTTAAAAGGTGGGGAATGTCATTCTTATTAGTGATGGCTGTCACGCTGCCAGAACGCGCTTTGCTTGTGAAGTTGTTTTACGAGAATAAAGGAAATGCTCCAGCAGCACTTCGAGAGTTTCGCCGACTTAAGGATTTGCGTAAGGGACCATTGCTTCCACAAGCTCTCAGGAGAATGATCGCTCGATTCGAGGAAACTGGACATCTTGGAGTTCAGCCTGGTCGAGGACGCAAACCGGTTCGTTCAGATGTCGTTGAAGATGTTGCCACCGGTATTGTTGAACAGTCAATGGATAATGTTTTAGGCTGCAGTAGTGCACGTGCAGTGTCACGACACTTGGGTGTTCCCTATAGCACAGTGTGGAACGTACTCAGAAAAATGGTGCATTGTTTCCCGTACAAAATCCGCTCTAATCAACAATTGCTGGCCACAGACAGGGAGATGCGACTGACCTTTGCATTGAAATTTCTTGCTAGAGTTGAAGTGGATGCATCGTGGCCGTGGCAGATTCTGTGGAGCGATGAGGCCCATTTCCACCTCAGTGGAACAGTGAACACCCATAACTGTCGCATATGGGACACGACAAACCCCCGTACCTTCCAAGAGATTCCACTCCACTCACCGAAAGTTACAGTCTGGTGTGGATTCACAGCCACATTCATCCTTGGACCGTTCTTTTTCGAAGAGGTTACTTCCAATGGCCTTGAGACATGTACCGTGACGGCCAACAGGTACAAAAGGATGCTCGAAACATTTATTGTACCCCATTTGCAGCAGCGCCAATGCCTTGACACCATTACTTTTATGCAAGATGGAGCACCTCCACACATTGGACTCCCTGTGCAACAGTTTCTTCGCTAGCATTTCACCACTGACAGAATAATCAGTCGCGCGTTTCCGACAACTTGGCCATCTCGTTCACCGGATCTTAATCCGTGTGATTTTTGGCTTTGGGGACACTTAGAAAACCTTGTTTATCGAGAACGTCTGATAACCTTGGCAGATTTGAAAGAGAGTATCAGTCTGCATGTGAGAAGCATCTCAGATGACCAGTTACGATCCGCAGTTGAACAAGCTGTCCACAGACTTCACATTTTACATCTTCAGGAAGGGAACCATATTGAGCAGCATTCCCTGCATCGATAACGTCCTTGTTTCATGTATGCTTGGTACTTTCAAATAAAATGTGTTTAAAACGTGTTTTTGTGTCTTTTCAGCATACGTCCAGTGGTACAGCGCCACCTATCGGTGATTTCTGGAACTAAATTTTTTTTTCGTGAAATCCGTTTCCCCATTTTTTGAATAGTATGTCCACAAATTTTCAAGCCTTTACACTGAGTAGTTCGATATCCAGGGAGGTCAGAGTAGGGGTGTTTTATTTCTGGCCACCCGGTATATTGCAAATGAATCATAAAATCCTTTGATTTTCATTTATTTTTTTAGAAAATATCACATTTAATATTTATTTATTTTATCCAGTCACGTGCGGAAAGTTATATTTTTTTAGATTTAATTTACAATAATAATGGATTTTTTTAAATCTGAACTTCTATCAATAAGATGGCAACACATTGATAAAAACTAATTTTTTCCCTTTGACGTTGCTCACGCAGGTTAAATTTTTTTGTTTTGTCAGAAATATATTGTTGAAAAATATAATTAAAATATTTCTTTAATTGAGCTTTATTATCTTATAAGTATAGATTTAAAAGCATGTGCAAGAATGTATAGAAGCATGCGTCAAATTATAAAATGACTTATTTCACTAAAGTCAGAATATATTCTTATTTAATGTGCATTAAATTTTTAAATACTAATGTGCAAATTAAGTTGTATGCCCGATTGTAACTACGATTCACAAAGACACCACATTTGACAGACTGAAGAAAGTAAAACAACTACATGATTTAAAATTTTAGTCTTGCTCTCATTGATTAAAAGTAAAAAAAAAAAATGATTAATTTAACTGGGAAATTAAATTTAATATTATGCACATTTAATATGATGTATTTTATATGAGTATGAATATGATGTATTTTTCATAACATTTATAAAAATTTTATAAAAAATATACCAATGTTATGATGCATTTATGTATTACTAGCCGCCTTTGGCGACCAGCTGGTTCGCCAGGAGTAATGCGTTCTAAAATTTTCTATAAAATACTTATGTACCTTGCTCTCTTTATAACTTCTCAGCCAAATATATTTAAATTTCGATAGTCAAGTAATTCATATTATTATAGATGCCTTCCAATTATTTCTTAATTGCATTATATATCTCTCTGACTTCAAACGATTATAGAAACCTTTCCTTTGCATTTATTTTTTTAGAAAATATCACGTTTTATACATATATATTTTATTTTATCCAGTCACGAGCTAAAATTTATTTCTTCTATTTTATCCTTTCACGTGCTAAAAGTTGCATTTCTTTAGATTTAATTTGTGATTATAGTTGTTTTTTAATTTGAACTTCCGTCATTGTATTCTTTTATTTTATCCAGTCACGTGTAAAAAAAAGCATGGTTAAAATATCGCTTTAAAAGTTCGTTAAAAATAGAAGCTTTACGTCACACCTTAAAACACTGATACCATTAGAAAGCTAATTTTTTTATCTTTAAATTGATGTAAAAATCATGTGTGTGCAATAATATTTTTGGAAGTTATATCGGAAAAACGTCGAAATTTCGCTTGAATTGTAATTCAAATTCTAATTAAAAATTCGAAAAAAGGGTTCCGAGGTGCTCGTTCCCGACCTCCAAGGTATACATGTACCAAATGTGGTAGCTGTAGGTCCAACGGTCTGGCCTGTAGAGCGCCAACACACACACACACACACACATACATTGAGCATTATTATAAACTAGCCGGCTTCGGCAACCAGCTGGTTCGCCATGAGTAATGGGTTCTAAAATTTTCAATTAAATCACATATTCATTAGCCTTGAAGTAACTCCGGGCATTGTTTGGCCTGAAATTAATATTTTCCTTAAGATGATGGACTGAAAGCTCTAAAAGAACGCGTTTTCCTAATAATATTCTTTAACTTTAAAAATCAGTCAGTTTTAATGATTGATTTAGAAGACTTTTGATGTAGCAACTTTTATTTAAAATATTAAAAATATATATATATTGTAAAATATGGCTCACAGAGCAAAGTATGAAGAAATCTATATTCATTATTCATAAATGCATTGTTTGACTCAAACTACATAAAATGTAATTATTTACTTCATTTAGATCAAATTAATAGTATTAAACAATAAATATGCCTATTAATAATATTTTACAAATTGGCCATTGGAAAGGAATTTGAATGCAGATCCTGTATAAATAAAAATAATTTATTCAATTAATGATTTAAATATTGCAAACGATCACAGAATCCTTTGCCTTGCATTTTTTAAAGAAAATATCACATGTTATATTTATATTGGGTCGTTCGGAAAGTAATTTCATTTTTTCCTGACAAAGGATTTAATTGCATTTTTCGCACCCTATTTCATACTTAAACCGCAAAATCATTTTATGTTTTAAGAGCTGATATAGCAAGGCTTGAGTGTGAAAAAGTGCTGCTGATTCTTCGCAGTAGTTTTTGGATGGTGCCCTTTTAAATATGGAGAGCAATAAACAGCATTTTCGTCATTTTTTTCTTTTTTGCTATATAAAAGGCAAAAATGCTGTTCAAGCCAGAAATAAATTAGCCAATATGTGTGGAGAAGATGTGTTAACAGTACATCAGTACCAGAACTGATTTGCAAAATTTTTCCTTCAAATGAGGAGGCCAAAAACCACCTCGATCAGTTTTTTTTACAGCAAAGACCAAAACTTTTATGAGCGTGTAATCATGTTACTACCAAAAATATGGCAAAAGGTATTAGACCAGAATGGCAATTTTATAATTTAATAAATAATTTATTCATTAAACGAAAATTTCTTTTCATTTTGACAAAAAAATACGAAATTACTTTCCGAACAACCCAATATTATTTTATCCAGTCATTTGCTAAAAAATGCATTTCTTCAGATTTATTTTGCGATGATAGTTTTTTATTCGAAATTGCGGCATTCTTTTATTTTATCCAGTCACGTGCTAAAAATTCATAGTTAAAGTATTTCTTTAAAAATTCGTAAAAAATAGAAGCTTGAATTATACATTAAAAAAAGTAACTTTCTAATGGTATCAGTGTTTTATCTTTAAATTGATGTTAAAATCATGTTTGTGCAATAATATTTTCGAAAGTTATAGCGTAAAAACGTTGAAATTTCGCTTGAATTTTAATTAATTCAAATTCTAATTAAAAATTCGAAAAAAGGGCTCCGAGGTGCACATTCCCGACCTCCAAGGTATACATGTACCAAATTTGGTAGCTGTAGGTTCAACGGTCTGGCCTGTAGAGCGCCAACACACACACATTGAGCTTTATTAGAAAGTATAGATATAGATAACATTCATTTATTCTTTATGAAATGCTTCCATTATCAAACATTTCAAGCATTTTTCATCAATTCTTCATGAAACAAAAATCATTGCCCCAAATAGCGCAGAATGTTAGAGAATATTGCATAATAATGTGCGATATTATGTCATATTAATTATATTATATTGTTCAATATTCAACTATATTATACAATATATTATATTATACAAACAGAATAACTCATTAAAGTTTACTTGCAAGCATAAGAATAAGCGAGCACAGCAATGAATTTGTAAAAGTCTGGGGATAAATTATGTTATTCCTTTTCTTATATCTTGACTTTATCAATTCAAAAAAAAATCATATTAACTCAAAAATTAATTGATATATTATTCAAATTAATGTCGGAAATAAAATGTATTTCATATGAAATATATAAAAATTCTCTAATGTTACGATGTATTTATATATTGTAACATTCATTTATTTTTTGAGAAATGATTCCATTATCAAAAAATGGAATATTTTTCATCAGTTCTTCATGAAATAAAAATTCATTATCTCCGGTAGTATAAAATGTACAGAATACTGTATAATATTGTGCCATATTATATATATTGTTCAATATTCAACTATATGACACAATGTTGCGTAATATATTTGTGCTACTCAATTTTAATTTGTAAACTTAATAATTCTTAATAACACGGAAATTAAATGAAACATCAAGCATATGTAATGTCGAACATAGAATCATTTTGCCTGAAATATTCAAAAATGTTATGATGCATTTATATACTTAACATTAATTTGTTTTAAGAAATTGTTCCATTATCATACATATGAAGCAATTTTCATCAATTCTTCATGAAACAAAAAATCGCTGTCCCAGATAGAGCAGAATGTTGCACAATATTGTATAATATTTTACAATATTATATTGTTGGATATTCAACAATATTATAAAATATTGTTTAATGATGATGATGTCATGTCCGAGTTTCCACGGAAAGGAGGTGCAGTAGCTTTTGAGGGTAAAGACCCCTGAGCACCCAGAAAGCAGAAGTCTGACTTCTAATTCCAATGAAGGTGATGTACACGTTCGCTTGCACAACCCTTTTTTACAAGGGAGCACACTCATACCTCTCACAGATAGAACACGGAACAACCCTGCCCGAACCGGGACTCGAACTAAGACGCCCAGATTCCGAGAAATGCTAGCTATCCCTATGCCAAGACGCCGGCAATATTGTTTAATATCGTACAATATTGTGCAATACATGTGTTGTACTACATTTTTAATTTATAAACCAAAAAATTTATTAAAGCTTACTTTCAAGCATAAGCACGTTGGTGAATCTGATAAAAATCTTAGTAATCAATCACTGTTGAATCCCGATAAAAATCCAGTTTTATTTTTGAAGATCTTAACAAAGATGCCCTATTAAGAAATGAAAAGCTTCTGGACACGAAGCTAATTAGAATATCAGGTCGTTTTACTTCATTAGAATACCCCACCCAGTATTATCTGGGGAGAACCATTAATTATATTCTTGAAGATAGGTGGGAAAGTAAATGATTGTTTAACTACTCATTAATCAAACTCTAAGAAAATAGCACTTCCATCTCACAGATGAAAGGACTCTACGTGAGTAACGGGAGGAATATAATAAGATATCCGGGAATATAATTACCTGTCTCTAGATTAGATAAGTATAATCGGGAAGTTACTCTTGTGGATTACTGAGAAGCGCGCTAGCAGGGAACGTGAGTGAGAAGATTGAACAGCAACATTGTAATTAGATTTTAGAAAGACTAATGGTCTTTGCTGCTTTGAAAGTGTACGAAAAGTTATAGGGAAATTTTGGAGAGATGGTGACGAGTTTACAGAATAGTCATATTAGAGTTTAGTCATGGGGCCGTGGTAGCCTTCTTGATAGAGCTTCAGGCTCGCAACCGAAAGGTGGCGAGTTCTGTCCTCGTCTCGGCCAAAGACCGCCGTGTCGGCTCATGGCGGTTGGGACACGTTCAATAGGTCGTGACTGCAAAGTCCACCAAGTTCCCATAACAAATGATACCTCTGAGGTACTGAATCAGGGATGAGTCGGTCTCAGATTTGGATCTAAATTCTGACTTGCGGATGGATGAATGAGTTCAATCATCCTCTAAAAAGTGTTATGTTGTGTGTAATCGAGCAAAGTCGTACTTTCACCTTAACGGTGCTCGTTAACAATGAAAGGCGCACACTTCTGCCTTAATTCGAAAATGGTATGACCAAGTGGCATTAGACCGACCCGACCAGAGAGTTTAGTTATACATGTTTAATCATACAACTGACCTCCGACCCACCTGTATGCCCACGGATTAATCTCGCAAAACTGAATGACCGGACTACCGCTACTGCAACACTGGCGGGAACTGTGGTCGAGGTCGAGTCCTAATGGCCATCACCAGTTACGGTACAACCTTCCTCGTAAGGAGTACGTCCCATCATCGATAGGAAGGTCAGTGCCTCTACCTAACATTGTACCCACTTTATTGGCGAGATACAACCATCATACTGGAAGCCTCTCATTCTCATTTCAAGGTACCCCCCGAGGGTACGAGTGTATAGTAAGTCATATACTTGACCTCCAACCCTCCCTAACGCACACGGATAAACCTCGCAAGACTGAATGACCAAGCCGCCCCTACAGTAACAATGGCGGGAATTGTGGATGAGTCAAAATGGCCATCACCGGCTATGGTACAACCCTCCCAGTAGGGAGTACCTCCCGTTAATAGGTGTAGGCACTGACCCTCCCTTCATTGATGGGAGGGTCAGTGCCTACACCTATTATTGTACCCACCAAGTTGGTAAGATCTAACCACCATGACGGAAGCATCTCATCCTCATTTCGAGGTACCACCCGAGGGTACGAGTTTAGAGTACGAACATGTTTTCTTCGGTAAATTGAGTGACGAACAAATCTGAATTAATGATCATCATGCCGTCATTTTCTTTGAAAACCAGCTTCTCAAAATGTTTCATTTACCAATAATCAGTCTTTGCATTACTTTGGGAGTAAGTAATAGTATTTATGTCATCCAATGGAGTTTTCTAAAATCCAATATCAGCACTTCCGTTTATTGATTAATTCATTCAAATTTCAAAGGGCTATATAGTTCTGGATATTGCCCTTCACTTTTAAGAAATAATGCTCGGCAAGCAAGTGATGCTTTCAAACTCGAAGTAATATGGATAAAAACTGTTAAATTTAAAGCAAATCTAAAAACATACGCCTCAGCTTCCTTTTCCTCTAAGTCGAGTACTAAATATCACCGAAAACATGTTTTTTTCATTAGATTTCTATATAAAAATAAAACATTATGATTTGCAAAATCTACTCATTTACGTCTACTAAATATCCTCTAAACATGATTTTTCATGAACTATCGTATACAAATAAAATATTGTGATTTGCACTGTCTACTCTACACCGACTGCTAAATATCAACAAAATATGCTTTTTCCCTAAACTATCACATAAAAATAAAATATTGCAGTTTCTAAAAGTCTTTTCTTCTAAGTCGAATACTAAATACCTCAAAACATGTTTTTTATATACATTATCAGATAAAAATAAAATACTGCAATTTATAAAATCATTTCGATACAGAATTCTAAATATTTTCAAAACAGCGCTTTTCATGAACTATACAATAAAATAAAATTCTTTGATTTATAAAATAAAATTTTGAGGGGGAAAAGTATGCTTCTTATTCCTTTTGTTAAACACTGTACTATCGCTGATAAATTGAATATTATTATTGTATTTGGTACATTTTTTGTGTCATTATTCCTTATTATAGCATTATTAAATTGAATTGCATATTTTTTTTAATAAAACTTTTTTTATTTTCTTCATTTCATTTCAAATATAAAACTTATTTTAAAGATTAGCATATGTTTTGATTTTATTTGAAAACTTATTTTTTAGAGTATTTAAGCAAAACATTGAAACTCAAACATTTAAAGCCTCGAAGCTACTAGATTCGCAAAATTTATCAGAAATTCCTTTATACATTGATTGTTAAAAAATGTAAACACGTAGAATGTTAACAATTGCTAATCCGATTATTTTCATCCAATTTATCGAAGATATATTTTTCTCGGTAACTGCTGAATTTTATTATGCTAATATCTTTACTTGCATACATATACCAAAGTACCAAAAACAAAATTTGATTCGTAAACCTTTAGTAAAAAATCTAAGATATTTTTATTTTCTTGAGTGTTTCCGAACAAAATATTTATTGTAAATACAAAAGGAAGCGAAGACAAGAAATGATATTGATATGAAGCTGAAAGAACCTAATTGGATTATATCATAATCTGCATTTTATAGGATTAGGTAGAAATTTTATCTGAATTTTTAAACCCTATTAAATTTCAACAACCTAGTTTGTTATCAATAGTTTGATAATTCATTGATTTATTTTTATTACATAAATAAGATTCAAATCTTAAATTCCAGAAATATTGTATACCGTTTATCAAACTTCTTAGTAAGTTATAATGGAATTTGCATTTCAAGGAAACGAATTTAATGAAATAAAAATATGATTCACAATTTTATTTTTGATTGGCAAGATTTAGACAAATTCTTTTGCTCATATTAACTTCCTTGACTTTTAAATATTTATTTCGAAAAGCGCAAATGTTTAAAATCTCTCAAATATTATTCAATAAGTTGAAAAAATATTAATATTAAAAATTAAATCAATGTAAAGAAAAGTAATCCATTTTAAACGAGGTATCAAAATGAGGCATTTTAAAGATTCCTTTTAGTTAAATATTTATGGATGGTCACTTTAGCAACAAAAAATTAAAACATCAGAAGTATTTCAAATTTTCCCGATCTTGTATGCATTTAATGGAATTATATGGAAATGAAGCTTTTTTTCAAAATACTATTAAGAAAGCATATGGAAAAATCGTTAATAATATTGTAAATATAAGAATTGCGCAAATAATTTATAACACAAATAGAAGAAATCATTAGGAAGCAAATTGAAGAAATCATTAGAAAGCAAATAGAAACCAAATACTATGCATTAAAAAAGATCTCAATCTGTAACTGACAGTAAAAAAAATGAAAAAGAAAAAGTTAATAAGTCTTTCCTAAAACTGAATACTTAAAACAAAAATGGCTAGTATGAATACACGATTGTCTTGAACAAACGACAAATTTTGATTTTATTCCGTTTATAAGAAGTAATAAATTTAAATAAACACAAATTAAATTATTACAATTTATGAAAATATATTTTAGAAATGAAATTACCCTAAAATATAGCCAATTTATTTATTATTTCATTTCTATATTTATTTACTGTTTTGTTTATTTTGTTTATTTCTGTATTTATTTATATTTATATTTTTTATTTATTTATATTCATATTTATTTATTTATTTATATTTATACTTGTTTATTTATTTATTTATTTATTCATATTTATTTATTTATTTATATTTATACTTTTTTATTTATTTATTCATATTTACTTATTTTATTTGTTTTAAAGGGCAACACTTAGTTGACTGTTTAAAATAGCGCCAAAATAAGTCAACAAGAAAGCTTTTCCTATTTCACTAGTTGTAATCTGACTCAACAAATTCGTAAAGAATTATTATATTTTCTCTTAGAATAGATTTTTAGTGACTACTAATAAATAGACCATTTTTTTAGCATTATAATGTTTATAGACTGATTTTCTACTTGTAAATAGCAGTATACGATATAGTAGAATAAAAAAATTTCTTCAAAGCCTTCTGTAGAGTAAATCCTTGAATCCAGAACCACCAAATCTTGTAATTTAGTTTGAGTTATAAGTGTCCAGTAAGAAAGATTTTTTCAAAATTCTGATAAAATTTTAATTTAATTAAACGTCATACAAGTTTTTACTATTTTTTAATACCAGAAAGCATATCATTGCGCAAAATCCTTCTCCCATCATTTTACATTTTTAACAACCTTTTCTTTAAAGCAAACTTTATTTTCTGGCAATTTCTAAAAATGTTTTTGAAAAATTTAAATAATTTTATTTTACAAAATTTTTTGTGGCCCCATTTTATTGTTCTTGTACAATTACTTGTGCTCATAGAGAAAGAATCTTATATATGTGTGTGTGTGTGTGTGTGTGTGTGTGTGTGTGTGTGTGTGTGTGTGTGTGTGTGTGTGTGTGTGTGTGTGTGTGTGTGTGTGTGTGTGTGTGTGTGTGTATAGTTTGAAAGCTTTAGAAAACGGTTAGTTTTCTAGAAAGCATGCAAAACATATGAATAAGAGAGTTAAACTTTCTCACACTAGTTTATTTAGTACATTTTAGCACTTATTTATTTCATAATTTCTGTAATAACACAAGAAATTTTTTTGTTCATTCAAATATGGTTTAAGTCTTAAATCTGCCGCTTCATTTGTTTAATTTCGTTTTTCCCATTTCATTTGAATTTTACTTAATATAACAGATCAAGTTTGTCTATAAATAAAAAAATCCCGAGAAACTTCCTTCAAAAGATAACAACAGGTTAAAAGAAAAAAAATCGTCTTCCTCCCTATTAATTCTCGACTTCTAGTCTAACGGTGTGAGCAATCGCAATTCTAGATAAAATTCCTGACAGGAATTCAGTTAAAAAACAAATCGGGTGTGGTTCTCCCTTCGAGTTTCTTCCGCACTACTTTTTTTTTTCACTATTCTTTTCTACGCTTTCTTGACCTCGAATTGTCAGATCATCCATTCTACTCTTTAAGCTGATGGAGTGAAGATTACGCTTTTTTTTTCTCTCTCTCTCTCTCTTTGGCGAAGTTTGTTGCCATTTTTACAAAAGAGGAAACAAAGTGACTCGAAAGTAAAAATTTCTTTTTCAAAAAAAGAAAGTCCTTCTCTTTTGTTCGTATCACATGCAGGATCAAGAGATCAAATCCATGCGTTAGAATGGTTGGTGTCTGTGCTTTTCATGGAAACCATTATAAGGCATTGTTTTCTAACAATAGAGAAGAAAGAGAATTTTTAAAAATAGTGGTAAAGTTGTATGGAAAAATACCTAAGTCTGTAAAAATGAATGTCCGTTAATGTGCTTTGGATTTTCACATTTTCTCGAGTTTTTCTTTAAATCTTTTTAATACATACAGGAATAATAGAGGAACCCATCTTTCTTTGAAAATAATTTTATACTTATGAGGATTTTTGTCTTTTTTGGATAAAACGTTAGAATAAGAATTATTTCTTCATTGTATTTCAAAAAATTTGTATATTTTTATTAAATAATTAAATTTTTTAAGGATATAAATGACATTTATTTTCGAAACGCTTTGTACTAGTAAATAATCACTAAAACTTTCTACCAGCTCAAAGCATTTATCAAATATACTAAACGTAATCTTTCGCGAAAATAACCGAATGAATAAACATATTAAGGTAACCGACTATGTGAAAAACACTGGTTATTTACCACATTGGCAAATTTTTTTTATAATGTTATTTCTTATGCTTCAGACTTTTGTCTTACAAAAATTATATATTTTTTTCATAAATAATCAATTTTTTTAAGGATATAAATGACATTTATTTTCGAAACGCATTGTGCTCGTAAATAATCACTAAAAAAATTTTAATTGCTCAAAGTTTTATCAAATATACTAAATGCAATCTTTGGTGAAAATAACCGTATGAATAAACGTATTAAGGTATCCGACCACGTTAAAAGCGCTGGTTATCTACCACATTGGCGAATTTTTTTATAATGTTACTTCTTATACTTCAAACTTTCGTCTTTATAAAAACAGTTTATCTTTTCCAGGAAAAGGAAGTCCTGACCTATCATCCCTATTTCCACATATTTTTCAGCTAAAATTTTTTTTCCATTTTCTCAAAACTTTAATTTTTATAAAAATTCTCCACCGTTAACATGATATCTCACAAACTAACAGTGGTATTTAAATACACATTTCATCGTGTGTTTTAAATAATATGGGCAATGAAATAAACCAAAAATTTTATTGTTGGTGAAAAACTTTTTTATTTATAGGTGTTGATAGAAAAATTAAGTAGTGAATTTATAGAAAAAATTATTATATACGTATATTTTCATCTGTAACTTCTTTGCTTCTCAAAATGTTCCTTAGATTTTGGTTCCTTTAACATTATATTCTATAACTTTCCCACAAAAAAATATAGGATTACTGCATTACAATTTTGTGTAGAGTTTTAACCGTTTTGGTTAAATGTCATTAAAATGTACTACAAATTTTCCTATTCCTCAAAATATATATTTTCAAACATTTTTTGTATTTATAATATTTTGTATTATAATTGACAATAGATATAAAAACCCTAGTTTTTTAAAAGTCAAATTTTAAAAAATATTCCTTAGAACGTAGTCTGATACCTTAAATGTACTAAACGTAACGATTAAGGTAATGTAAATGCGATTAAAATACCAAACATCACTTAAGTTTTTTTTTAATTATCTGTTCATGTACATAAACCTCAGTTGGAGACATGAATTTCCTTACGCGGCTAAAGACATTAATTCCATTTTTCTTTTTTTAGTAATTTTGTAAACAGTATTATAATTTATTTTTGACACACAACATACTCTGGAAATCATGTAATTACTAAAAGTATTAAAAATATTAATATTAAAAATGTTGAGTGTCATAATATTAAATATTGGAAAGATGTTATAAGTAAAACCTGAACAATCTTTTAATGAGTATTTATTTATTTTGTTTAGATATTACGGAAATTCTCTTATATCAACTGTTAGAATTTAGCGAGCAAAAATGAAGAATACTTTTTGAACCGTTCACTGCCACTACCCTCGCCTGATACCAGGACCATCTGTCTAATTAGTTGACCCCTTCTTTGATATCTTTAAACTGTAGTAGAGACGGTGGCATCTAATAACAGAGATGGTTTGGTCCTAGAAAACAATGCAATCTAAGATCTATCTTGTAGTTGGCAGTCAACGTTTTCTTCCTTTTTACCTGGTGGTAAGGTCTCCGCTTCGGTACCGGAGGGTTTGATGTTCGATACTCGATTGCACCGAAGAACAGTCGTGAAAGGGTCAGTCTCAAAATAGCCCTTGAGTGTAGCTTCGAAACGAGACGTGAAAATAAAACTAAAAAAATTCTTTTTTTCCCTTCCTTCAATATTGTGCTGGGGCCTCAATGGCCTACTGGTAAGATTCTGGCTTCGGCAGGGCTGCAGGTTCGAGGCCTGATTCCACCGAAGAGCCGCCGTGTAAACGTATCTGGTGCTTATTAAATCCGAAGGTGCCAAACGTCCAGTCAGGGCAGTCAACGAGTTAAATATTATTTTAAAACTATTTCTTTATATTTTTATCTTTTTTTACACTATTTACATTTAAAAGTATTTATGTAAAGCAGGACATCCATAAAGGATTTGGGTTTATATTTAGTTATAGGAACCAAATGCCAAATTTCTCCCATCTGACCAACTGTGTAATAAAATTTACTTATGAAGAAATTAACATTTAAGTGTCTGTTTTTAAAATGTTTGCGAATATCCCAATATTCTCTCTAATTATCATTCAAAATGAAAAATAAGAGCCATATTGAAAACTAAATATACATTCTGCGTTTGTAAAATCAAGGAAGCAAATATAAACAGAAAATTAGTCATATGCAATTCTGTAATCACGAACCTTAACTTGTTTTCATCTAAACTCACAAGTTTTCTTTTTTACATCACTATTTGGGGCTCTGTATCAAATCAAAAGCTTTATGGCACTCTACTTCTGAAATTTTTTATCACTTCTCTGGTACCAATCAATAGTGTGATAAGAAGGAACCACACACCTGCAATCACAAGTCCGAAAATTACAGTCCTGTACTCTGTTGTAATCGTGAAGTAAAGGAAAACGGATGGCAATAGATATCTTACTTTTAATTTTCCGTTCCATTTAATCAATTAAAGGAGCTCATAGAGTGAGTTCACGGTGAGATGATTTCATCCAATGGCTGGGAAAATATAGGAAGAAATGTTTCAGAAATGAAATAATTTGTCGTTGGATTTTCCTGTGAAAAGTATATCAAGCATCACGTGTAATCTATTGAAAGAAATGTCAGACAAATGGGGATTTTAATAACATTTTTATATCGATATTTGGAATAAAATAATTTAGAATTCGGAGGATTTCCTTCAAATTATGAGATTTCAATATCGGAGAGCTATTCATACTTTAAAATTTTATAACAGACTGTTGTAAATTTAAATTCACATAAACTGCCGATGTACTCTTATAATATTCATTAAAAATTAATAAATTTGGGATGAAAATTAAATCTTGAAGGCTGTTTCATCACAATGTATGTGGGTGTGATGGGTTTTAATGCATCAGTCCACTGGTTTAGATTATTTGTTTATTGAATGATTAAAAAAAGATGATTTTTACAAATGAAGTTTCATTGATGAAGAATTAATTGCAATGTCGTGGAGATTAACAGTAGATGTGTTCAGTTGCTCTTTTCCACCTACGCGTGGCACCTTGCACGTTTGCAGATGGATTTTTTGACACAAGAATTCCAGTTTCGGCCCTTTTAAGAGGATCAATGTCTCAACGGTTTCGGGTCACGACCCTTCTCGGCGGACGTCCGTATAACCTCTTGTCCTAGAGAACTCTCTGCACTCTCTCCTCTGACTGCTGATTAATACCGTGAGAAGTGCTGAGCGCCCTCTCGTGGAATTAATTTAACACATGTATTAATCTTATAGAATCTTGAAACTCACATTTCCAAACTAAACCATTTGCTTTAAAAAAATTAAAAACTGAATTTTTATTCTTTCCAAATTTGATTGTTGTTTTATTATAAGGAATCTATTTATGCAAAGAATCGTATTGAGTTCAATATTGCGAGGTACATAACAAATTCTTAAGCAAATTTTTCAATAATCAACACAAAATATACAAAATTGTAATTATCCCCGATTACATAACAGTTTCAAATTAATCAGCTGGAAAGTTCATGCTTTGATTTTCTATTATACTTTTACAATATGACATGTTATACGTATGGCATCATAGTGTACTGAAGAGAATAGAGCATGAATTTTAGGCTTCTCTTAGAACCAAAAATTACCATTTTTTGACGCAACATAGCCAAATATGACTTTTGGGCCAAAAACAGCGCCAACCAACCATTAAAACATCAGTTTATCATATTCACACACACACACAAAATGACGATACCTTGATTTGGCAGATCTTATCTAAAACTAGATATAAACTTACAAGGTCATTGTAAAGGTCCTAAACCAAAATTCATCCGTCTTGTTTGATACATTTTGGCGTTAACAACAGAGCTTACAGGCTGATTAGGATGTAACTGAAAGACGCCCCCAATCCTGGGCGTCAAAAATTTCTATATTGATTTTATAAAATTAAAATCCAAAAAATATTTTACGATAAATGTGCATAGTTAAAAATATAAATTTAATCAAGAATTCCATCGAATCCATATGCCCATAAACTTGTACCTTATGCCATAAACATGTATATAATTTCAAAAATATTCCACTGTTTTAATATTAAAATTGACTTCGGAGAGGTAATTTTAAACATTGAAATCACATATCTATTGACAATTTTGACAAGTTTTCTTTTTATCTTTAATATATGAGAGAAGTCCTTTAATGGCCAATAAAATAGAATTCTTTAGTCATTTTTTAAGAACTCTAATTTTGTTCGGCTTCTGTTATCATCTCAAGCAATTTTGCTCCTTGATAAAACTAGTTTTAAAACAGTTAACTATTGGCAATACAGCAAATATTCAGACATCTTTTCTTACCCACGTGTTTCAAACATGTGAGTGTAAGAAAATCATACTCACATGTTTGATATTCTCATATAAAATATTCTCACCAAAAATATAATCTGATATAAAAAATTTCAAGGAGAAACGAAGTAAATAAATTAACGGAACTTGTTATCAAAAGAACCTTCCAGTTCATTATAAGTATTCTCTAAGTTTGGAAGCATAAAAACAGTAGAAGTAACTATTTTAATAATAGTAGTTCTTAACAAGCACAAAAAAAATTCTTAATACTTGCATTCAAAATCACCTTGAGGTAAGAGAAATTCATTAAGCGTTCATCGCTTTCAAGGTGAGGTTGCAACGTGAGAAATATTCATTTTAAAGGTCGCAAATTTACTTTAATGATATCTGCTGTTTTTAAAGATTTTCTCATCACTTTATTGTGTTTATCATATTTCACAATCGAATCATGTACTTTTGTTTACCATAATTCATAGCCGAATCATGTTATTGCGTTAACCATATTTCACAATTTCAATCAATTTATTGTGTTTTTCATATTAAATAATCGAATTCATGTTATTGTGTTTAGCATACTAGAATTCATCTCAAAATAAAAATAAAAAGTAAACTTGAATATATATATACATCGCACTTTTTCTTCTTCCTTTTATCTCCCTTTTCAAAGGGCCCCGTTTTCTAGGTGGTAAGGTCTTGGCTTAGGAACCGGAAGGTTGCAGGTTCGAGGCCCGATTCCATCGAAGAACCGCCGTTCAAGCGGGGCTGGTTCATGTTAAATCCGTCGAGACCAAACGTACTACCACTGGTGTGGTGTGGAAGCTTGGAGAGGGAGATGCCAAATCAGGTGTCGTCCTCGTCCACAGACCGTGGTTCAAAATGTCGAGGTCCGTCCCAAAATAACCCTAGCGTTGCTTCAAAATGGGACGTTAATAAAACTAAACTAAACTTCCCTTTCAAAAAAAATATTTAAGCTTTGAATGAGATCTAAAATTGCCTGAAAAAGATCAGAATTGCAGTTTTATATACAAAAGAAATAACGTGCTTGATTGTGTCATATTTAGAATGGACGCTAGCGTTGTTACTTATAGCACTTGCCTGAGACAAGTCACCTATTTTAAGCCTTGTTCCGTGTAGTAACTTCTGTTGGCCAAAGGGCCTAAACACTAGAGTGTAGAAATCTGAATTTATTTCATATGAAGATGACCCTCACTCACTCGGTTTGCACGATCCCTTTTTACAAGGTAGGGGGGGAGAAGGTCCTTCACACACCTCACACATAGAACAATGGATAAAGAGCAACCATGCCTCAAACAGGACTCGAACCCGGGAGGGCCAGTTTATTTAGGAGACACTCGACCTCTAAGCCATGACTTCGGCAATGTATGCTATTATTTTTATGTGAAACCGTATGAACTGACAAATAAACAGAAGCATATAAAAACATTTCAGAATCGATTGTTGCCCGTGTATTGAAAGATCGCAAATTTAGCTTATATTTCATTGTTTCAATTAAAGTATCCGACCCTTAAATTAAAAACATGATTTTAGACAAAAATTCACAATTTTAACATTAATTTGGATAAAAATTCATATTTTTAACATGAAGTTAGACAAAAATTTACATTATTATTATAATTATTTTTAATTTTTAAAAATATGTACTTTTTTGTTTCCAGTGATATCTTTATTTTATTTCTATGCCAATTTGAAGCCAAGTTGCAGCAAACTTTTTCCATATAAATAATGCTTATTTATAAGCTCTTAAAAAGTTTAATCCGTTTTCGAAATATCGACTTTTTTCATAATTCTATCGCATGAATATTCTCCTATCTCAAAAAATTAAGATATCTTAATGAAATTTATAAATAGAGCCCGTTATGTAGAATGTAATGAACTTCGGATTTGATGCTGAATGCTCTAGAAGTGAATTTATGATTGTTTCATGTAAATATTTTCAATAAAATTCAAACTTTACATATATAACACTCAAAAATTTTGTTTTTGACTATAATAGTTAGTTACGCTCTATGATATATTGCACGTGCAATGAAGCACTATAATGAAGTGCACAAAAATGAAGCCCTATAAAAATTGTTTCTCTAGAACGACCCTAGTTTTTGTAGATAAAGGCTAAAATTTACATTAAAAAATATGCCTTCTCTTCAACAGCTGCATGAATATTTAAATAATTTCTTTTTTTTTCATCATTTTATCTTTATATTAATAAAAAAATATCTTATGATCATCATCATTATTATTTATTTTAAAAACTCCCCTCCGAATTTAGTCGGATTTTAGCATGGTTTCTAGAAAACTAACCGTTTTCTTAAGCTTCATACATATAGCTTTCTGTAGCTTGCAAAGCATCTTATATACTTAAAAATTCAAAACAAGACTCCAAACGTTTTAGAATTCCATCGGTTTCCTTTATTCTCTTCGCTTCAAATCATAACTTAAGAAACTATTGCCAGATTTCAAAAGGTTTACAGTTGATCAGTTATTACACAAAATAATAGTAATCAAATATGTTTATCAAAAAGAAAAATCGTTTTCTTTTACTTTTAATAACATTTTAACAGAAATAAAATTTGCAGTTGTAAAATATCTGAAAAGGAATCGTCTGCTAAGTGTCTGTTAACAGATTATGGCATTAACCGAACACTGATATCTTAAACAAGATTTGCTTTTTTAGAATATAAATTTCAGATTAAAATTTTATTTTGAGACATTCATAGTTTATTAGTAATTTAAAATAAATGTAAAGTACTGAAAGTACGGATTAGTTAGACTAGAAAAATTACAAATTACTTTTATTTAGAATTATTTATAGAAACCTGCAGATGGTAGAAGATTGCACATAATTTCTGAGAAAATCTTGGATAATCAGTTATTTTTCAATTTAAAGATGTAATTTCTGTTGTCGAGATTTTATGGCATCATAAACTTTTGTTTTCAATACAATCATTATCCAATCAAATCGAAATCCCTTTGCTTGAAAAAAACGAAAAAAGAATTCTTCGGTCAACCATAAACACATTGTTACCGAAGTAACGATCTTTTGATGGCATTCTGTGATGGAAGTTGCTTGAAAATGTCTTTTTTAGCCTAAAAGCATCTGTAATTTCTATGAATTTAGCAATGAAAAAAGAAAAAAAAGGGTAACGTGTTTTTCCTCTCTTCTATTAAAGCTGTTATATTTAAGCGCGTAACTTGTCATGCTTTAAAAATTTAATTGTTTTTTTTTTTCGTTTCAGAAGTGTGTTGACTCTTTTTTTTGTCTGAAACTGAATAAAGATAGTCTCTATGAAAGAGAATGTGCTTTTTTAATACATAAATGACTATCTTTTTTATTTGTCTGAAAATGAATAAAGATACGGTCTCTATTTTAAAGAATGTACCTTTTTTAATGCATAAATGACTTTTTTTCTCCACTTAATTTGAGTAAAGATACAGTTCTCTATTATATAGAATGTGCTTTTTTAATACATAAATGACTATCTTTTTTTTGTCTTAAAATGAATAAAGATACAGTCTCTATTTTAAAGAATGTACCTTTTTTAATACATTACTGACTCTTTTTTTTTTCTTTGTGCCTGAAACTGAATAAAGATACAGTCTCTATTAAATAGAAACCTTTCTAATACATAAACTACTTCTTTTTTTTGCCCGAAATCGAATAAAGTATACTCTGAATTGAAGAGACCTTTATCTATCCATATTAGAGAATTTATATCTAAAAAGGGCATATTCCAGCAATCTTATAATCATATAAAATAATAAACTGAATTTAATCCCATTTAGATTATGAAATCATCTTATAAACAAAATAAAGCGAAGAAAAATGCCCCGGAATTGTTTTGATTTTCTTAAATTTTAAAAGAAGAAGAGCCAAGAAAATTAAATGAATAAAAACTAAAAATTGCAATTTCTGTAAATTAAAATATATGCATACATTATGCCTAATTTCCTTTTCTAATTTCAATATCGTAGACCAATTCATACTTTAAATTTTTATCATAGACTTTGTAAATTTAAACTCAAATAAATTTTCAAAATACTTTTGTAAAATTCTTGAAAATTAATAAATTTGAGATGAAAACTAAATTTTGGAGTCAGTTTCACCGCAATGTATTAATCTGAAACTCATATTTCCAAACTAAACAATTTTCTTTAAAAAATTAAAAACTAAATCTTTAATCTTTTTAAATTTGATTAAATTGATTAATTTAATTGGTTGAATTGGTTTCCTTGAATTAAATTTAAAAAATCCAATTTAGTTAGAATTCCATTGAATTTTATTTTGAGTATTATTCTTGTATGAATAATATCAGTAAATTGTGCTGGATTTTATGAACATTGCTTAGAGTATAATTAATGATTGTATAAAAGAAAACAGAAGGAAAGATAAAAGGAAAAATAAAAAATGCATTGCAAAAAATTGCTTTTAAAGCAAAGTTATACACAGAAAATTTTTATTTATTGAATGAAAATTTAAAATCAAATTTTTCTTACAACTTTGTGCTTTACAAATTATAAAGCAAATTTTCAAAAAATATTTTGATGCGTTTTTAAATATTACAATTATTTTTCCTTTAATTTTCTTTTTAGTTGATCTGAAAATAAATATAAGGAAGCTTACGGTTACATCTTTGAGGAAATTTATTTTATAAACATAGCATATTTTTCATTTCTATTATGAAATTTAGAACAAATATAACTTTACAAATTTAAAAATCATCAGAGAAAAATACTCTAAACTATATTATTATAGGATGAAATCCTAATTTTGTTTAATAACACATTGTTAAAGTTTGATGATCTGTTGTTAATTGACATTTCCTGGCAATTACAATAAATTTCATATTTAAGCTTGCTTTTATGTCGTTAACTTTTTTAATTTGCACCTTTATGGTTTATTAAAATCAATGAAAACGTTTTCACAACTCTCTTAATCTTCTTTCATGAATGATTTCCTATCTAGAAATTTTAATAATCGTCTGCTTTTTCCCTAATTAACACCAACCAACCGAACTATATATCCTCATAAAACATTAATGAATCTACAAAAAAAAAATCTACGGAAGATATGTCATGGATACATAAGCATCCATGCAAATTATTCAAAATCCAAGTAGGTAATAAAATACGATGCCGAAACAACACAACATACGGAACTTCCACCTACCGCCAACTTTATTAGATATTTTTATTGTCATTTTATTATTATCTCGTGCGTATATCATCACGTTCATATATTTGTCGACAGGAAAATGGCACCCATTCTTCATGAAAAGAAGAAATTTATTTTATTTATTCCTGTTATTTTTGTTTGTTCATTCTGAATGCATTCTTTTTTCCCCTTCTTAAGCAAGAGTCACAGACGAACAAATTTCGGTCTTCCTCTCACGATTTCAATTATCAGGGTTGGCAGAAGTTTCGATTTATCGCTCTTTTGGGACGAAAGTCTCTCAAAGTTTTAGAAATCAAGGCACAAAATAGGAGTTTCTTTATCTGTTTTTCAACCTCTTTATTTTGGCGAAGTTCCAAGTTTTAGACATTTCTTGAAAATTCGATTTCTTAAAATATATCATGAATACCCGTCAGTATATGAAACATCGAGTTGTTTACAGTGTTGAAATTTAACATGAATTTAATATCAACACTATAAACTTAGAGAAATTTGACAAAACCCATCAATACAAAAACTGATTTTCCTTTAACCCTCATGTGAGCACGATAACTCAATAAATAAACTCAATAAAAATCTACTTCTAATGATATACATTTAAATACGAATAAAAAATAGAAAATTATTTTTTTATTTTCTGATTTTTAGTTAATTATTCATTATCATAACTCCTGTGGAATCTTTATATCAATTTTTTTCTAAAATTCACCGCCAGATTGGATTATATGCATGGAATCCAAATTTCAAGAAATTAATAGATTAATTGATGATAAAATGCGGAAGCATTAAGGTACCAAGTCACCAAGGAGCACACATTAGTACAATTTTTCATAATTCTAGGACATCGGAAAAATGAGTCATCACACATTTCCACTTTATAAATATGAAGCATGTTAAATATAAAAAATATGTGAGAAAAGCTACTACATAGGCTTAGGATAAAATCTTATATGATTGAATAAAAGTTTATTATTTTATCTTACATTAAAACAAGAAATTTATAATAAATTTTGAATGAAAAATCCATAAAAGATAGGATGTACGTTTTTCCAAAATGTAACTGATCTTTCTTCACTAATATATAGAATTATACAAGTAAAAGCTATAAAACATGAGAACAGAAAGAAAAAAAAAAATCTTCATTTTTTTTTCACTTAAAATCAAGCTTTTAGCTGTCATAGGCTCAGTGGTTTAACACACATACGATAACGATTAAGAATATACGATAACGATTCGTGCATGTAATTTTCTGAGATCAATAAAAGAAATCGGTATTCAATCTAGAAATTTTCATTTTAATTTAAGAAGTCACCAAGGTTTTACATTATTTAACCATAGAAAGACACATATATTTAATTTAATGCAATAACTAAAAGCCTCTAAGCCTGTATAATATCTTTATACAACATGAATGACAATGCGATTTTCGAGATAAAATTTTAAGAAATTGACAGGGTTGTTTATTTTTACAGTTTTTCAAACTTTAATGTAAATTTGCAATTTAGATGCTGGAATCGCAGGTTAATTTCCATACATTTAGTTGAAAATGATTTTAAATTTTCATACTAACATACACACGAACAAACCCATACATATAATTCTTTGTTATTATTTCTTTTTACTTTCTACAGCTGGAAAAGTTATGACCACAATCTTCTGATGCATTCAAGGTATAATCTTTTCAGGCTTTTTATTGAAATGAAAAATTAAAAAAAAAAAAAAACATCACTGGAAAATAATATGTTTCGAAGCTGGATCGTTTAAGTGCTGAAAGAAAAGAAGAAAAAAATGACCTCATCTAGCAAAAAAAAAAAAAAAATACTGTGATAATTTAACAGAACACGCCTCCATGACTAAGTGCAAAATTATTCGATTTTCATCACTTCACCGCTATCTCAAAATTTTGCATCTGCACATTACTACTTGTTCTCAAACAGTAAAAAAGTGATTGGCAGAAAAGAAATTTTCTTCGCATGATGAGATGATTGCTGAAACAAATACTTACTTGAAGGTTTTGGCAAATTGTATTACACGAGTGGAATTTAAAAAAAGGTGCAATCCCATTGTTCATAGTAAAAAATCTCTAAAGACATTATCTTGTGAAATAATTTTTTTTCGAAAAAATTATGCTTATTGAATAAAAACAAACATGATTAATTTTTTAAGATGCAATTATAAATAAATTGTTGCTTCCGAAGAATTCCTTTTCGTTGATTTAATTTTGAGAGTTGGTGTGTCTTGTCAATGTTGTTGTTTTTCCTTATTAGTATATTTATACCACAATGCTTACAAGCCTCAATCAGTACACAATTGATGGTGGAAAAAATTCATTTTAATTTCCGTACATTTTGTTGAAAATGATTTTAAATTTTCATATTAACATACACAAGACAAACCCATACATATAACTCTTTATTATTATTTCTTATTATTAATATTTTTAAATATGCTTGTCAACGTCATTGAAATGAAGTAGTTGGCTTCGTTTTAAATTAATCCAACAATTGCTTATAAAGGGATTTCTGATGACTAAAAGGCATTTCTTTTCTGCTGATTCTCAAATTTTTCATGAATTGCGTTTTACTATCGCAGATTTGAATTATGCCATGCCATTGTTATTGGGTAGTATATAACAATCCACTTCTTTTGAAAGATATTTTATTTGATATGAAAACAAATTTTGAATCAAAATAAAGATTTTAAAAAATCCGGGGTTAAGAAATTGAAAGAAAAATTGTATTTTACCTTATATATCACACTATTTTAATAATCTAATTCTTAAGAAAAATTGCAGAAAATGTAATTATTAAAATATGCGGAACTCTTACGTTTCGATTTATAATTTGTGACCGAATAGCTTTGAATGCTATTCCACAATTTTCTGTCAAAGTAGTTCAATATCGCACCCATTCTTTTTTATTATTCTTTTGAAGGTCATTTTATAATAAATTTACATAATTATTTCTCTATAAGATCTCTATTGATTATTTTTATCGATCATTCCGTTCCAATGCAATCAGTTGCATACATATATCTCATGATGACCAAATTATTCTCAAAACAACAATCGAATTCTATATAATAAAAGAAAAAGAATGCTCAGTATAGTTACATCTTCGAACCATTCGCACAATAGAATAAAAAAATCATCTATCTATACGAACATATACTAGACTGAAAGCAGAACACAAACAGAAGAAAATGGCCGTCTCAAAGTATGTTCTGAAATATCTGCCTCTAAACAGGAAATGGAGTTGTAGTGCAGCTGTCGTAAGTTTACTGGAACTCACAGACAAAACAAGGTGGACTCTCTGACAGCACAAAAGGGAATAATAAAAAGATTAAAAAAAAAAAAAAGATTCCGAAAAGAAAAACCCATCCGCGATGCATATCACTTCAGAGGATAATTCACAATGGCTTTTACAAAGGAAGACAATATGTGTTAAAAGGAACTAATATTTCAAAACAATGCGGGTGTTACTCTTTGAAAAAAATTACACGCTGAAATTGCTACTGTTAGTTATAACTATTATTGTTCGAATGGGATTGGACTTCTAAGAATTATTCTTTAACCGGAACATTATGATCGCGTGAGACATTTGTTACAGTGCACTCTGTGTTATAATTCTTTCGATGCTATTTTCTTTTTCTTCCTTTAAATCAAGAAAGAATTCAGAACTTTCATCAAGAACGAACGTAGATCTCTAATTGCATTAATCTCACATTTTTGAAACATGTGGAGCAGTGACACTTCAGCGAGGCTGCAAACTCCTCTAAAAGTTTTTTAAAATCTTTAGTAACCTACAATTCTTTCATTCCGTTTCCAATTTTAAATTTTCTTCATTTGTAAAAGTTTTGAATATGGAAACAATGCTTCTTTACTTACTTAGTTTATTATTAAAGTAGATCTTTAGCTTGAAGATGTAATCAATAATAAGTTTCCTTATCAGGAATGTAAAAATTAATGGAGAGCAATTGCCAAATTTCGCTGTTATAAAGAATATACTGCTGATGGTTTTGCTGCCTAATAGGGATATGCGTGCTCTATTTATCCCTATTTATGTGACGGGTATTCTAAAATTAACACAAAATTTGAATTTGCTACCATTCAGGCAGTAAAATGTTTGCAATCTTATTAAAAAAACCCATTTGATAGGTGATAGTTTAGGGTTAGTAAAAACGGAGCATTACACAATAGAACAACGGCGTAGATGAGCAATATTTCAAAAATATTAAATATCCGGTTGCAGTAGAAAATTTGAGAATTCGTTCACTAGATAGTGAGATTTAATACCCCCAGATTTCAGTTTAAGGGGGTGATTTGAAGTCATAGTTCTATGCCCACAACCCTACACGCACGTGTGCATAGAAGATGGAAAATCGAGGCTGCATCAACGAAATTCAGCTACATTCATGCAAAATAATCATGGTACATTTCGATAAAAGAGTGCGTATGTGCAAGCAGAACCGTGGGGAAAATTTGATCTATGTGTTATTTATTGATCTATGTGTTATTACTCAATAAAAATATAATAATTTAAAGAACAAAAGATACTGTGTATTTAATTCAAATCTTTCGTTAATATGTTGCTCTGTTGCACAGCTCTCCTTTTTACTGTCCCTAAACTATTAGCTGTCAAATGATTTTTAATAGGGTTATCAGCACTTTACTACATAAATGGTGACAAATTTGTCTTGCTTTAATTTTGGATCATCTTTTACATTTCAATCTCCTTAATGAAGTAGTATTTTACTTATCATTCTATTTTTTTTTCTACCCGTATGCACGAACACTGATGATACTTTTTTTTATTCTTATGGATAAGATCAAAAAATAAGTTCTGTATCTTACATCTGAGAGTGAATTAAAGCTATTTAAGAATACTTTTTAGAATTTTTTTTAAAATAAATGTATGCATTTGACTTTATTTAATAATCGAAATATTTCTAAGAACAATTTTAACAATGCATTTAAATGCTGTAATTTTTTATAAGAGTCAAATTATTTTGAACTGTATATTAATAATCTTGCACTACTTTTAAAACCCCAACAGTCTCTTTAATGCAGTTTTATCGATAACGCAATTTTGTTTTGATTTTGAAGGACTCGCATTTTGTGTCTGATTTTGCATCATCTTTATATTTCAAATTTTAAATTGACTTTAATTTGATTGCTTGGTGTACGTAACACAATTAGAAAATGACACACGAAACACCAATTATACCAGTCGATATTTTTTATTGCTGTATTATTCGTATTTCGAAATTAAAAAAAATTAGTGAATTGTCAGAGGAGGAAGTAATTATAAATAGTTTTTTAATTATGCTGCGTAAAATACAGACGCAATTATTTTGAAGCTCAAACATAATGATTTTTTAATGTGATAATGTAGGAAAAAGTTTAAACGCAATGAAGCTTCTTCTTCCGGTTTTTAGAGCAGCTGAAAAATATTTTTACATAATACTGATGCCAAATAGTTAAAATGAAAGGAAACTGCTTTGCTTATAATAAATTATAAAACGGAATTAATTAGCGGAAAAATTCATTTGTTTTGCAAACGATTCGTTTAAAAAAAATCGCATTTTCTAAAAAAAAAACATTTTTTTAATCGTTAGATAATGTCACAGACACTTTCTTCAATAAAAAGTGCAATGATTTTGCTTAGATATATTTTTCTTTTATTATCATCTACATTTATTATTGTTTTGGTTATTCATCTTCACACTTTCGGTTTTGAATTTTAAAGCATTGTATTGAATGTGAAATACCCAACTCAAAACATGTGCGTACGATACATACACTTAGGTTTCAAGCAAAAAAAATCTCAGTTAAATCGTTCTTGTAGTTAGTGCACCATAAAATAAAAACATAATAATAATGTAAACTGCTATTATTCCATTTTTTCCCCAATTGAATTATTTATGTGCTTAAAAAATGCTTCAGTTGAAAAGCTTTAGCTTCAACTTTTAGTTATGTGTTATTTTTAAAAAAATTTCTTACTTCTTCTCTTGATGAATTTAAGGGCAAGATTATTTTTTGAGGGGGGAGAAGGATATTTACAAAGAAGTAAATAAATTCAAAACCAACTTTTTTTTTTCTTTCTTTTAATTGTATTTTTAGCTAAGAAAATCTTTCTTGATATTTCAAAATGGTGAATTAATCACTTTTGGAAAGTATAATACAAGTATCTTGACAAGAAAATATTTTTTAAAAAAGCTTTTCAAAACATATGAGTTATGTAATGGTTGTAAAATTCTAGAAAAGCGATTCTTTATCTGAATGGAGTACAGTTAAAAAAATCTGTGCATTTTTCATGTCTTCATACAAAGAAGACTATACTTAATGTGATTGTTGTTATCATGGAATTAAATCTCAAAATTAATAATATGATTGTTGTTATCATAGTAATGGGTCTCAAAAAATTAATGTGATTGTTGTTATTATAACATTGGATCACAAAAACCATTAAGAATTTTTAAATCATCAAAAACAAAATATTGAAAATTTTACTATAAAAATTAAAATTCGTTCTGACTATTCATTAATAATCGTATTATTGGTATTATTAAAACATGAAAAATATTCCCTTCCTCTTCGAAGTATCAAAATTCAACAGAAATCAATACTTTTGTTGGAAAAATCACTAATTATAATTAGTAGACTTTTGGTTCTTACAGCTATTTCGTTTGCTTGTTATTAATTTTGTATTCTGCAAACTATCATTATATATTTTTTCTGTAGATAATATTATGTGCATTGTATTTCAAAGAAATGACCTAAAATTCTTTCATCTACTTTGTTGTTTTCTGAGATGAAGTTTTCACAATTATTTAAATAAAAGGACAGTCAACATTTAACCAGTAAACGGATTTAATTCAAAATTCTAAACTATGATAACTTGTAATATTAAATCATGTGTAAATTTCTTCTATCAAGCTTTGTGGGTTTCCGAGTTGTCGCGTTCACTCTTCATTATTATCGTATTCACATACACTAGGACAGACAGACTTCGACAGTCCGGCCGATTGCAAGTAACGTAAGCGGTATAATAACAAGCATGAATGCAATAATAATCATGTGTTTATCCATATTAAAATTCAAATTTTTGATGAAAAGACTGCATATCAAATTTCATTCGTCAGTCTTATTCTATTTTTTTTATTAATTGCTATTGTTAATTATAATGATTTAGTTTTTAAATTAAGTAATTGTAATTAATAATTCAGTTTCCAAATTCAGTTTTGCATGATTCATAAGAAAAATCATTGAAATCTTGAGGTCTTTTTCATTTTTTGTGTACCAAATATAGAAAAAGTATTGTAAATGTAAAAAAAAATTTGAACTGGAGATTTTGATGAATTTCTACTTTTACGTCTCACTGAGTTTAAAAAATAAATAATTTTTAAAAAATATTTACGGCATAATCGCTATCTGTTTGTGACAAAGATAACTTTAACAATAAAGCTTTAAACTTGGCAAATGAAATTTAGTTTAGGGTCTATACTCCACATATATAGATTTTATCAAATTTTAAGCAAAATGTATTCAGAGGAAGTCTGTCTGTCCGATCTTTTCAATATGAAGCACGATAATTAGGTAGATAAAGTTCAGCATATATTTAACATTTATAGTATAGACACATTTCAAATTTTGGGACAAATCCAGCTATGGGTCGACAGTCTATCTGACTGCACAAACACGGTAATTAAAAAACGTAACGATTTAAATATATCAAATTTAGTATGTGATTTGGGGATCACAATTGTATTTTTGAGTCAAATTTCAGCTTCAATCAGCTATGTAGAAGTACATCCGAAACACAATTTCGCCTTTACTAGAGAGATGTGAAAACGATTTAGGAAAACCATTTCCGTTGGTTGAACTGCTTTAATATTTACTAAACATCGTATTCGATCAAAACAAGAGTTAGTAATGAGTAAACATTAATTTCACGCAACCTCATTAGATTTACATAATTTCTAATTTCCTCTCTTTCCGAATAATATCCTCCAACAGCGGAAGTGAATCAAACTATTTTTGTCCTTAGTAATTTGTTTCCTTTCATTTGTTGAATTGGCAACGATGAATCTAATTTGGAAAGACAAACAAATATTCGAACAGGACGGTGAGCGTTCTCAAGGAAGTTTCTAATCAAATTTATTCAAGCACTCGCTCTAACTCATTTCTGTTTCGATTTAGAATCGACAGAATGTGTGGGAAAGTTCGATATGTCCCATGAAGGAAACAGTTTCTAAAATACAACAAAAGAAATTCGAAGTGCTTAATTATTTCACTTATTTGTCGTTGCTCAAGATTGTTGTACGATACCTGATGTTTATGTTCAGTTTTCATTTATTCTAAGCATTTAGTATTTTTGTTTTAAAATCGTTTGCTATAAAGCTAATAAAAAACATTAGCAATCGCAAAATATTCATATTCCAATTAGACACAGTTGTATAATTAGAAACTAACTACCTTTTTTGAAATACAACGAAAGAAATTCGAAGTGCTTCTTTATTTTATTTATTTGTCGTTGCTTAAGATTTTTATACGATACCTGATGTTTATGTTCAGTTTTCATTTATTCTAAGCATTTAGTATTTGTGTTTTAAAATCGTTTGCTCTAAAGCTTAAAAAAAGCATTAGCAATCTCAAAATATTCCTTTTTCAATCAGACACAGCTGTGTAATTAGAAACTAATTTCCTTTTTCTGATTTTTTTACGGTAGAATCCAGAGTTTTATGATTGTTATAAAGCAAACAATTTAAAACTGAATTAAATTGAACTTCCTACAGAAATTGAAAATATAATAGACGACTTAAACTGTAATTAATTTTAGAGTGATGCAGCATTTGAATTTGTTTTCATAATGATCTGTGTAAATGCTTTTCTCTCAAAATATGAGCGCTGAAATTGGTTTTTGATTCTTGCGTCCAGTTTACTTAAATGAATCGAGTCGATTGGATATGAGTTTTTAAATGAAATGAGTTGTATATAGTTTTGAATCTTCGCCTGGATTCTTCCTGAAACTTGGCCTCTTTAGATAAAATTTACAGCAAAGAAACTGCAAAATTTTTAAGAAAGAATTATATTTTAATGTGTATATATTAATCTCTAATAATATATAATGAAAATAGAGGTTTGATGTATACATTTAAGCCTAGAATTACTAAAAGTAGCAAATATATTCAAGAAAATTAGGATATGAGTCTTAAGGGGATTTTTTATAAAAAAAATTGTTGATTAAATCAAATGATTTTGGCGTGTTTTTCGTGATAACTTCCGAAAATGTTCTCACATAAATATATTTTCATATCATTTTAAAGCTCAAAAAATCTTTAACATATAAAGTAAGTTCCCTTTTCAATTCCTACTATTAGTTCTCACTCTCACAATATATATTTATTTAATCTTGTTCAAATTTTGAATCGTTAATGAAATATTTTTTATTCATGCACTCAAGTTCAAATACATCGTTAAAAACTTGTAGTGGATGACACTCAATGTTAATACCAATTTTTTTTAATTCGCTAATTAAATTTAATCAATTGTTAATATTTTAAATAGAGTTTTAGCTGTTTGTAATGGAAATTGAAATCAACAGCCAGCAGAACAATCGATAAAATTCAAGGATTTCAGTACATTTCACGTGAAGATGAAGAATACGAGGACGATTCTTGTAAAAATCAATAATTCTTTGATACTTAATAAATTTTTTTTGATAATTATCTAATAAAAAGTAACTAAATTAAATTTTTCATTGCTGACCTAAGTACAAATAGTATTAAAAATATTACTTCTATAGCTTGTTTTAATCTATTTAAAAAATATTTTAAACATAATTTTCAACGATTTATTTCACACAAAATAAAAGTAAAATTGTATCTTCACAAATATGTTACATTTCTTCTCTAACTTATTTAAATATATTTAAGTAACTTTCTTGAGATATTGAGGATGTACATTTTGTTACATTCCAATCGCTGCCATAATTGCTACTCATATTTTATTTTAATTTTTTCTTCCTGAGCTGACAATCAAGTTGTGAACATTTGGTTTATCTTTCGATATGGAATGCAATTGTTTCAGTTTAAAGCATATTTTTCATAATTTTTTTAATACTGTAGCACTTACAGCAAAGACTATACTTTAGAAATAAGTAATGGTTTATTTAAAAAAATTATAGCATTTCTAAATGCTGCTATATAATTGAAATTTCAGCTTGAAGATTTGCTTTCTTTTATTGAGGCTTTCTTATATGTCTTCGTTGAATCAAAGAAATTTTTATTGAATAACCCTCTAATATATTACTTAAATCAAAAAACCTAATTCTGCAATATATGAAAAATTTTAATGTGGAATTATTCATTATTCTGCCCTATTTTTTATGAATGTATCAATTAGCATATGGTTGAATTAGTTGAAATTTCATAGCTTTTCTTTCCAAAATAAAATGCAAAATTTTAGTTGAAGTGAATTAAAATTAGAGAAGCATATAGCATAATGCACATAAACGTAAAAAACCTCTAATATAGATTAAATTACACGGTTATTAAAACTGATAAGTGTAATCATATATTGACAAATATGCATATAAATTATAAATACATAAATAAATATATTATAAAAATATATAAAATAAAACCTATTAAAACTTAGTTTGTTAGTTTTTAATTAATAAAAAATTAACCGCTCAATTAATCGGAATAAATAGTAACTTATGTCCTATTTCAGACTCTAAACCAGGCATAAAAGAAAATTAATAGAGATAAATAGTTTTAATAGAGACGTTATATAAATTAATTTTAAAGTATTTGCACAAAGATCATATTTGCTCATTTTTTTCTGTCATTATCGTATTTAATGAGATGTATATAAGAATTCATAAGAATATAAAAAGAATTTTATTTTCATCCAACAAATGTATTCACATTTTATAGAAATTAATTTTGAGCTAAATCAAAATTCTCCAGTAAATTTTGTGACTCAAAAAAAATCTTGTTTTTTCATGATTTATAGTTTTTAAAAAAAGTCAAAGTATATATTAATGCTTCGTATGAAAGTAGGAAAAAATTAAAATAATTGTCATTTAGAAAGAATTTTTGTTTAAATTCTGTTTTATGAAGAATAAAAATCTTAAGCTGATCAAGCATAAAAAAAAATAGGAAAGAGGTTAAAATAATTGTTGTTTAGAATAGAATTTTTATTTAAATAATATCTTTCGACGCACAAAACTTCTTAACTGATAAAACATAAAAGAAACGTATCATTGTCAGAAAGTGAAATAAAATAGATTTTGCACTAATATAGAAATAATATTTTTTCCATATTAATAGAAATAATAATTTTTTCTATATAAATATTTGTACATAAAATATTAATATAGAAAAAATATGCAAATAATGCCATGAAAAATAAAATGGTTGCACAAAATCTCTACTATCATTCACCTTTTTAAATTGCTGGAACAGGTTGTAGTTATGCCAAAACATGATTCGTATCGCACAATTTCAAAAAAAAAAAAAAAAAAAAAACTGGGAAGAGAAAGTTGAATAACTGTTTAAATTTTCCAGTTTAAATGTCAAACATGCACCTCTGATTGAATATTTTCAACTCAAATACATTTCCTTTTTTTTACTAATTATATGGTTTAATATAATGTTAAGAAAGTCGAATAATTTATCATAACTGGAATACTCGTTTTTTATTCATTTATTATATAAATAAACATTAAAAAGAATGACTGTCTACTTTTCTTTTTTGTTTGAAAGAACGATAAAATACACTAGGTCAAAAATATAAAATACTTGTGATGAGAATAAAAAAAATTAATAAACAATACAACTGAAATAAAAAAGAGTAATAATTGTTTCTCTTTAGGTCCTTTTAAACCGATTTTGTGGCACAGTATTAAAGAAAATTACCTATTGAAAAGTAATCATTTTAACCTTAAAAAGTAATAGAAATACTAATGAAACGTAAATCAAGTTTACACGAATTTGTATTTGTTCCAAAAACGTTTTAACAAAATAATAATGACAAAAAAATCCTTTTCTATCAAATGTTTTTGTTCAAAATGCTGGATGATCGCGTTACCTCATTTCCAATGATGATTATTTATGCCGAAGGAGTCCGTTGATGGCAGTCTTGGTTATTAATTATATGAATCATCTCTGCTTTTGTGAATAGTTAATGTATATTTCCTCGATATGAAATTCGTGATGGAGTAAATTGCTTTGTTTCCGGTATAAAAGAGGTTGAAGACAGGTTTTTTTTTCAAATAAATAAGCCTCAAATAACAAATATTATAATTTTCTGAAACTTTCTCACGGGCAGAGGTTTTTTTTAAACCTATTTAAATGACTCGTCATTGTATGCGGCATAATAATAATGACCTCCATTGTACAAAATGGTGAAACTTTTCCTAAACAGCATGATCTTACCCTAAAATGATTATACAAATTTATTGGCGCTTTAAGGTCTCCGATTAAGGTATCCGACTACATTAAAAACACTGGTTATAGACCACTTCGGCGATTTCTTGGTTTGTTTGTTATTTCTTGTAGTTCAGACTTTCCTCTTTCCAAAACAGTCTATCTTTTACAGAAAAAGGAAGGCCTGATCCAGGATCACATATTTTTCCACCGTTAACATGATATCCCTAAAATTAATAGAGGTATTTATATAAAGAATTTCAGCATGTGTTTTGAATAATAGGGGGAATGAAATGAACCAAGATTTTTACTGTTGGTGAAATACTTTTTCCATTTATGGGTGTTTTTAGAAAAAATAAGTCGTAAATTTTTGGAAAAAAATGCATATATACGTATATTTTTACCCGTAACTTCTTTGCATCTCAAAATGTTTCTTAGATTTTGGTTCATTTCATTCATCAATATATTCTATAAGCTGTGTGCAAAGAAAAATAAGATTGCTACATTGCAATTTTGAGTAGAGTGTTAACCGTTTTGGTAGAATTTCATCAAAACGCTCTACATTTTCCCATTTCACAAAATGAATTATATTTTCAGGTAATTGTTTTTTGTATTTATTATTAACAATACATACAAAAACGATAAATAGTTTTTCAGAAATACAATTTCTCAAAATCTTTCCTTCGAACGTAGTCGGATGCCTTAAGTTGAAAACATAAATTTTAAAGAAAATTCTCCCTTTTATATATTTATTTTGCAGTGCCAAAAATAGATCCAGTTTTCAGTGATGTCTTTATATTGTTTCTATGTCAATTTAAAACCTGTAGCTAACTATTGATATGTAAGTGATACTTGAGTTTTTAAAAACTTTAAATGTATTTCCTGAAGAAAGATTTTGTAAATCATTCTAGTTTAGGAGAATCGTCATACCTCAAAAAATAATTAAGATACTTAATGAAATTTATAAGTTATTAGTACTCTTTAGGTTATGCAGAGCATAACGAACAATGAATTTGATGTTGAATATTCTAGAAGTGGATTTAACCGACCTTCTGGCATAGGGGTAGCACGTCTACCCCAGGTTCGAGCCCCGATTCGGGCATGATTCATCTTCTTTTGTGTTCTATCTGTGAAAGGTGTGAATGTGTACATCTATGAAAAGGTGTTGTGCAAGCGAATGATGATTGAAGAAGCTAAGTCGTACTCTTGGCCTTAATTGGCACAACTGAAAAAACAAAAGGTGGTCATTCGGCTTAAACTGCTGACAGATAACTTTCAGCGGACTGGTAAAGTACCATAAGTCATAACAGAAGTGGATTTATGATTGTTTAATATAAAAATTGTTGAAAAATTCCAAAGACTTATGGAACTTTACCAGTCCTCTGACAGTTATCTGTCAGCAATTTAAATCGACCGACCGTTTCTGGTTTTTTCTGTAGAGCCAATTAAGGCCAAGAGTGCGACTTTGCTACTCCATTCCTCATTCGCTTACACAACACCTTTTGATAGATGGACACATCACACCCCTCACAGATAGAACACAAAAGAGGAGCAACCGCAGATAATTCCGTATATTATACAAGAAAATTGTATTTCTTATAATAATTATTAGACAATAATTAATTACACTCTAAGATCTATTACAAATGTAAGGTTGCAAAGAAAAATGAAAAACCGTAAGAATTTTTCTCTAGAACAATCCCAATTAGTGTAAATAAATGCTAAAGTTTGCAGCAAAATATAGTTTTCTTTCTAGAGCTATAAACATATTTAAATAATTTCACTTTTATTCATCATTTTATTCTTGTATTAACAAAAATTATCATACAAGCATTAAAATATTTTAAATCCCCTCTGAACCTTTTCGGATACCTCTAAGTATATGCTTGCTTTTTACCGAATTATTAGGTTCCGTTTAAAGAATTTTTCGGTGACTTGCTTTCTATTCTCTTCTGAAAACCTACATGAAAAGTGCAATTGTTTTCCTATTTTCTTATAACTGCAGAAAATAAAAAAATAAGCTCATTATAATTTAACATTTTTGAAAACAGGTTTTCTTTGGGATTGCGTGAGTAAGTTTATGATGATGAAAATAAAAAAATGAACAAAGTTGTAAACCGACTCGCACTTCGTTCATAAATTGATACTTTAACAAAGACAATAGACGATTAGTTGCCCATCTTAATAGTATGACGGCACAAAATGATGAGATGATACCAGAACTAACACACGCTTACTGAACTTTCATTCTAAATGGAACTTTCAATATATTGTTAATAATGACCTAGTTTTATCTGAAAAGAACTACTCTTCATTTGCTGTGTATTGCATGTGTGTCATTATAAACTGTTGTTGGAAAAATATGCACAACGGTCTAAAATAACAATCAATATTATCAAAGCTAGTTTACATATGATTATTAGTTAATTAAAGAGAACTAGATGTCTTGTATTTGTGGGTACTAATTAACTGCAACCAAACTTAATTTGATTTTTTGATCCATTCTTAATAATGTATAACCGATTTGAATCGAACGTTTGCCCATTAATTTTGGATGCACGCAATAGAATAATTTCGTAGTTTTTTAATGCTATTTTTATAGTTATCGTATAAGCAATGGATATCATATGCTGCATATCAGCATATGAATGAAGTTGCATTCATATTCTGACTGGATAATTAATTATTCTAAACTAGAAAGACAAAACAAGTACGGCTCGTGTTTCACATCAACACTATCTGGCGACAACATAAAATACAAGTTTGTTGATCAGCATATTAACTTACAACAGTAGTAGACCTTTGAACACTTATGCAAAGCACATAAGCACTACCTCCTCTTAAATAAACTGGCCATTTCAACATATTTTTAATTTAATAAACAGTTAAACTTAGGGTTTTTTATAGTAACTTATAGTTTATACTTATAATTTTATTTAAAAAAACCTTACTATACCTTTTATAGTAATAGGTATAAAATTATTAAATAAAAATGCATGTTTTATTTAATAATTTTATACTTATTATGAAAACATTAATTAAAAATTTAATTAATTAAAAATTATGAAAACAAGCAGAAATTATTTCTGCGAAATTTTTTTCTTCAATTAATGTTTTTACCTTAGCATTAAATTGTACTCATAACATTAGAATCGCAATGGTAGTCAATAATACCATTAGGTTTTATAGATGTTTGAAGTGAATCTAGCATCTTTACTGAATTTATCATGCGAATATAAATATTGGATGCTTTTTTCGATTCCTACTATCATTTCACACTCTCTCCATATATATTTATTTAGATATCTTGTTCAAATTTTTAATCGTTAATAAAATACTTTTTATTCACCCATTCAAGTTTAAATACATTTTTTTAAATTTGTAGTGGATGGCACTCGATGTTAATACAGTTTTAAAAAAATATTATTTTATTAATTAAATTTAACTAATTTTCAATACTTTATATAGAGATTTAGCAGTTTGTAATGAAAATTGAAATCGACAGACACTAGTTCAATAGGTTAAATGCAAGTATTTCAGGTGAAGAATTCGAATTCAATAATTTACAATAAATCAATAATTTTTTGATAAATTAATTAATTTTAGTTTTATATGGGAGAAAAAATTCTTTTATCTAAAATATTTAGCAGGATATAAATTTAGGAATAAATACCACCAGTGGCGAAGTGTGCTCTATTAATCTCATTTTCCAATTAATATTATGATTATGTCAGATGTATATACATATTTATATCAAGTGCAATTATTTAATAAAAAGTAACTAAAATAAAAACTCTCTTTGTTTACCTAAGTAGAAATGGACTTAATTTTTTTTATTTTACTTGTTTGCTGGAAGATTGAAATTAATATCTGTCAAAGAACTACAATTGTAGTGACAATATAATATATCTTATTTCATTACCTTAAGTTACAGTGTTTGCATATATACGAAAATATAGATCGACCGATGGTAAAATCCTTTCAAATTTGATACAGACTTAAACTTCAAATGATTAATATGTGTACCAAATTTTATCTATATGACACTTCACTATTTTTAATTACTGTGCTCGGCGAGTGTGACAGACTGATTTCTTGTGAATGAATTCCGCTTGAAATTTCATAGATATGTATAATTTTGATCTTAAGTCTGTATACCAAATTTTCATCCGTCTAACCGAACGGATTTTAAGTTATCGTGTTCACAGACAGATGGACGAACAAACAGATATAATGCCAAAAATATATTTTTCTAACTAGAAGTGAGTGTCTTAAATGTGAATATTCTTCAAAATCTTGAGTTTGAATTTTCTGCCATTTAGAATATTTTCTCTTTACTTCTTTAATTTGTATGCAAAAAGAAAAAAAAATTCAAAAGAATAATTTAGATAAAGAATAGAATAGAATTAATCAAAATCGCGACAGCTAAATCTTATTTTTGATTACCATGTTATACTTTTTAAATATATTTGTCTCTTAAAAATCATTTGTCAATTTAATCAATCAATCATGGATAGTATCTATACATTGTAAACATGAAATTAAGTTGTAATTCATTCATAAGCCATAAAAATCTTAGAATTCGTAAAATGCATAAAAAATACTGTTTTAGTTTTAAAATTTATCCATTTGTTTAACAAATTATACTCTATTTTAATTTTAAAATTAAACTGTTTTCTGTACAATAATTGTCAATTTTGCCAAATTTGATATTCACAAAAAAATCAATTTAAGTTAGAAAAATCTTATGAAAATAATTTGTTTCTTTCTCTTTGTTTTTAATCCATCGCTTATTTATGAAAATATAAATCCAAACTATAATGTAAAATATAAAATTGTATAATAAATCCATTCATTTTGAAATAAATGCCAAGAATGTAAATCATACAAAAAATAAATTCATTTTCTTGACATAATCATCATACCGACATAAAATAAAGAATCACCTTTTTTAAAAAACATTGACCCCGTTTTCTAGGAAACCTTTTCCGAGTTTTTTGGCGCTACTGAAATCCGATTTGGCGACGAATCCGCGCAACCCTTAGCGAGCGAAAGTTAAGGTGGAAGTTTTAAAATGCCCTTAACATCACAAAGGTAAAAGACGCATACCTTCAACTGTCAGCCATTTATTGTGTCGGAAACCGGTCTACCTTAGGAAGAGTTGGATGTGGGAGAGTTAATTCCTCTTTCATTCATTTATTCTTCTCGGTTTTATTTTCTTCTTCGGGTGGATTCTTCATAGCATCTCGAATTTCACAATAAAAGAACTTTTAAAATATATCGTCTGTTTATATTGAATTCACGTTTTAAGGATTCTTAAAGAAGGAAGAAATGGTAAGTATAGTTATATATTTTTATTGCAAAAATAGATTTCCTTGATAAATTTGGTATTTTAAACAGAGAATATTTCAATATGCGAAACAGCATTTTACAGGAAAAATTAACAATTAAAGATAAAGATGCAAATAATTAAATTTACTTTTCAGAATGTAAAAGTGAATTAAGAACATTTATTTAAATACGAATTTTCAAGAACTAGAAAAAAAAACCGAAGAAGAAACAGATATATCAAATATATTTATTCCGGATTTTTCTTTATTGTATGACAGATTTGTTTATTCTTGAATTTTCAAGCAAATTATCGAATAAAATGTGTTTCACTCAAATATTTCATAGCTTTAAAAACCGATGTGCAAAATAGTATTCCTTAATTTTTTGAAAAAAGGAAATAAGATATTATTTTCCTTTTTAAATATATAAACATTTTAAAAACATTTTAAGATGGTATTTTTAAGCATGAAAAACAGTTTTGAAAGCTTTAGAGTAAATAGTGGCAATACTTTATTCATAAGTGAAAGATATTTAGATATTAGATTAGATTTATAAGCAAAACCACATTTCACTATGCGAAACCAAAGAATATATAAATAGGTAAATGAATATTCTTATGCCAATAAAACTTTTGATAGTTAAATAACTTTCGTGCATATAGTATTGAGTTTTTATTACACAATAATTTTAATTTCAAGGAAATGGAAAATATAATACGGAAATATTTTCGAGGACAAATTAGTAAAATTTATTTTACTTTGTTTCTGAAAATAGTTTGTTTCTAATGTACTGTGTGACTTTAGATTCGGGATCAGAAATGGGTAAAAGCTCAAATATGGAATAAAAATATGACACAATAAATATAAAATAGGTTTTTTTCACGAATATCTCAATTTTTGTAATCCTTTTAATACGCTTCAAAATTAGCTTAGTTGGAAACTTTTTTTTCAAATTTTATCGATTGTATCAATTTTTAGTAATAACTTCCAGTAATTCTGACGGCTGGGTATTTTTTTTTTTCCAATTCACTTTTTGCTTTAAAAATAAATTTGATCAGCCATTCATAATCGAATAACAACTAATTTGTAAATCGTTTGCTAAAATTTTTACTTTTCGTTAGAGATATTTGATCTCTGTTATTTAAAAATACATGTGGCACAAAAATATCGTTTCTCTTTCAGAAATTATTCAAAATTATATTCTATAAAAATTGGATTGTTTAAAAACTGGGGACTAAATTTAATCTAAATTATATGTTTCATACCTAAAAGAATATTAAAATATTTGACAAAAATTTCGGTCGAATCGGAAAGGAAATTTACTTTTATAGAAATTTTATATAAGAATCTTAAATGCTTGGTCCACAACAAATATTTTTGTAGCTCAATCTATGTAATGCTAAATTCTATATTGCATTTTTAAAATTTATATTTAATTATAATCATTTTCAAATAGGGCTGAGATTACAACCAAGTTCAATTTCATGCAAAAAAAGATGAAAACTTAAATTGAAATAAGGCGTGTATTTTTTAAAATTTCTTACTAAATATGTTATTTTAATTATGTCAATATATATAATAGAATTTTATCATATCCAAACACTATTGTTAATAATTCATTGTGATAGTAGATATAATCTTTAACGTCCTGAATACGAAAAAATAAAACTTCCTTAAGTGTCAGAATTAATGACATTTGTTTTGGGCCAGAAGTTAATACCTTATGAATAAAATGTATGGGAAGATATACAAAGAAAACTTTTCCCTTATGACGCTTTATTTATTACTAAGATTTTAAAAGCCTAGTTGCATTTCTTTTTTAAAAATTATTTTTAAAACAAATAATTTGACTGATAATCTCATTTAAATGATAGAGTGTGCTTACTAGAATATTGTTAGCCTTTACATTGGATAGGCGTGGTGTAAATAGAACACTCATAGTTAATACAATGAATACCATAAAGAAAATATCTAATTATCAATGAGAAATCTCACAAATGATTTGAAACAAAAAAAAATATTATTTTTAAAATTATTTTTCAAATCATTTGTATGATAAACATAAAAATAATATCCTTTGTATAATAAACATTAAAATAATACTGTTTGTATAATAAATATAAACATTATTTTTAAAATATCGTTTGCATAATAAACATTGAAAGAGATTAATTTTTCTATTTAAATTTTCCAAAGAATTCGTCAAAAAGATCACTAACTGATCTAAGAATTCATATCATTTTATAATTGAAATCATATGTTTTTTGAAAGTGATAGTAATAAAAACATATGTAAGCATCAAATCTTTCTTTAATGTTACAAGCTATTCAGAGTTTAATTTACTTGATTCGATCCGTTCTCATTTTCTTCGTTGTTTTCTTACGAGAGCGTTCTGCTGATTAAAAAAATTCCTCACGAACACCTTTCCTTGAATGTGTTGATCCATTATATTCTTTTTTGTTGTTGTTGTTGTTGTTACTGGAGATAAAGATTTGATACTCTTTTTCACTTTGGCTTTTGGTGCGACAAAAACTATACTTCATAGGTTATAATTATAAATGAAGGTTAAATATATTTTTCAATTACTTTGATTTAAACTATGACTGGAAAAGTTGAAATAAAAGAAATATAATTTAGGTCCCTGGATTTACCTATCATTAAATTCATTAGTTTAAATATTTAATTAATTGAAAGTTAACGATCAATAAACGATAACTATTAAATCAATCTTGCATTGAAAAGTATGTAGCTTATTGACAACAACAGAATTGAAAAACTTTTCAGTTCAAGAACTGTTTGACTGTAAAATTTTTATTTTCCAATTTTAGCTTGTTAACTGTATTATTATTTTTTTACTTGAACATCAGAACTGTCATGAACACATCATTTACATTACATCAGAACTGTAACTGTGACGAAGAACCGTTTCAGTTCCTGTCGCTTCGCTGATATATTCTGAGTCTTTGTGGCGTTCTGATACGATCAATATTATTCGGAATTGATTAAAATAAATATTTTTGTAGTTAAAACATTGAAAGCGCAATTTTTGTAAACTTCAATTCTTCACTGTCAACTATGTTTTAAGAAGCTTTTATATGGAGATGTGCATTTAATACCTAATATTGTAGCAATCGAAAGTACTTGAGTAATGAAAATAAACATGCATTACTTACCTCGCCTGCGATCGCTCTTTTCCCGCCGCAATGAAGTCATATCGAACATGTAAAATGGACATTAATGCAAGTTGCTTTTAAAATTGATCATTCAGTCATCAACATAGAAGAGAGCCAATCTGAAAAATATTAAGCATTTAATTAGTTGAATTATTTATAGAATTATATACAGGAATTTTAGTATGCGATGGAGCTGTAACACTACTCATCGCAAAGTTCGCCAAAAAAGTTTCAATTTCGTTTTTAGGAATCTCTGGAATTTAGTTGTCTCAATAGAAGTGCTTTCCGTGACAAATATGGAGATCATAAATGCATAAATATTTTGGAAATAAGTATTTATATCATTAGTTAAAATGAATCAATATTTTAATCCAGAAACTGAAACCGAACCAGAAATTTTATCGATTTTCTTCCTTTTTAACTTTAACATTGCTTTCATCACATCATCAAAGATAATTTTGTATTATTTATAACGGCAAGCCTGCCCTATAAAAGAAAGCGAAAACCACCGTAGGCATGTATTCCAATTTATAAAATGCTACCTATTCAGGTAAAAGAGGGAAACAGGGAATACATTTATCAATCGAACATGTTCACCTGATAGAATTTTGTAATTGCTGATAAATGTCTTTAATTTGAAGAAAACGAAAGAAGGTTACGGAATGGTACATGCTCATCTTGACAACCTTGATCCCATTTTTTAAAGTGCGTGTTCGTGGGGTTCATCACCTGTTAATGGTAGACGAAGTTTTTCACCAGGAAAAATCAGCTGAAAGCCCCAGGGGATTTGAAAAGCATCCTCAAAGAAAAAAGGTTGCATGAAGGTTAAAACAATTTGTAGGGTCAATCATAAGGTTTTAATATTATCCTTAAAATTAGTTTCTGAATTTTTCTCCGGGTTTAAAGTTTTTTTTTTCCGTGGAATTTAACTACTTGTTCAAATTGTTGATGTCTGTCAGTATATGCATTGCAAAACATTTTTTTTCTGATATAAACTTTTGCGTGACATTAATTTATATCTGAATTGAAGTTTTAAAATCTAATCTTGTTTTTGAAGTCATTCCGACTGGAAACTTAACTAGTTTTAACAAAATAGTTGACCTATTGAAATTGGAAATGCCTTTCAAAATAAACTCGGCAACTTATTTCTCTTCGCTCGAAATATCTTTGAAAGACTTTAATTTCGTTTTAAATTGCATCCATCTTCATAGTTACTTTCGAATATCATAATAACTTATGTGGCATATAATCTATACTTATAATAAAGCTCAATGTGTGTGTGTGTGTGTGCGTGTGTGTGTGTGTTGGCGCTCTACAGGCCAGGCCGTTGGACCTACAGCTACCAAATTTGGTACATGTATACCTTGGACGTCCGGAATGTGCACCTCGGAGCCCTTTTTTCGAATTTTTAATTAGAATTTGAATTAATTAAAATTTAAGCGAAATTTCGACGTTTTTCCGCTATAACTTCCGAAAATATGATCGCATAAACATGATTTTTACATCAATTTAAAGATTAAAAAATTAGCCTTCTAATGGTATCAGTGTTTTAATGTATAACTTAAGCTTCTATTTTTAACGAATTTTTAAAGAAATAGTTTAACGTTTTCTTTTATCACGTGACTGGATAAAAATGAAAGAAATCAATGACGGAAGTTAAAAAAAAAACTATCATCGTAAATCAAATCTAAAGAAATACAACTTTTAGCACGTGACTGGATAAAATAACATAAATATAAAATGTGATATTTTCTTTAAAAAATAAATGCAAAGCAAAGGTTTCTATACTCGTTGCAATATCTATATCATTAACTCAATAAATCTTCTTTATTTACGGTAAACCTGATTAAATTTAGACAGGATATGCATTGAAATCCCGACTTATTGGCATATTTATGTAATCGTTTGCAATATCTGTATCATTAAATCAATACTTTTTCCCTTTCTCGCTTTCTTTAAAAAATATTTAATGTTTTGGCAACATCAACGAAAAAAACATTTTTAATATTTTGGAAGCATAACTGATAGTTGAAACTGACTGATTTATAAAATTAAAGAATATTATTAGGAAAAGGTGTACTTTTAGAACTTTCCGTCCATCATCTTAAAGAAAATATTAATTTCAGGCCAATCAATGCCCGGAATTACTTCAAGGCTAATGAATATGTGATTTAATTGAAAATTTTAGAACGCTTTACTCATGGCGAACCAGCTGGTCGCCAAAGGCGGCTAGTTACCAATAATCCAATATTCGATTTGCAAGTTCCCTGTTATTTTGCTGGATATTTAAAATAAATATTTCGATTATCGTTTGGTGTTCAGTGAAACTTCGATAAATTAAATAATAAAGAATAAATTTTTCTTATACTGTTTCTATAGTTCTAAAAAAATTTTACCATTAAATAATATAAGAAACTGATGCACAGTTATAGTTGATCATAGTTACTTTAGGATACCATAACTATTTCTGTGACATAAAATTATTATTGTTACTAATCTTTCATTTTCAAGTTTAGAGTTATTTTACTTGAAATTTAAAGTAAATAGTTAGATTATTATTTGGTGTTTAGTAAAATTTCCTTTGGTTTTGAGATCGTTTGAATATTCTCAATTTATAGGAGGTTAATTTTTTATATTTCTTAAATTTCTAGTTTCTAAAGTTCTAAAATTGTTTTTTTTTTTTTGTAAGCCTCATTTTGAAAGAAAATAATATACATTATTGACGGTTTGAGACAAGCAAATTATTTGTGAATTGCTTGATGCAAAAATCGTTCGAAATACACTATATGCCAGATTGTTCGACCATTAGACACCAATATCGACACACAACTATGTCTTCAGGTAGCAAACGTCCACTAAAAAAGGATTTTCGAAATTTTAATTGATTTTTTAATTAATTAAAAATTAATTACAAATTTTAATTTTTTTCTCTGTATCTTCGGAGTACAAACAATTACTTTTTACTTTAATATTAAAAAATATTTGCTTTGCAATGACCCATATTATTTTTTCCATTAATCGTAATAAAATGTTCAAAAACTACTATGCAGAAACTGATACGATTATTTTTATCTTTCATTTGCTATTAAAACGTTCAATATTCTTTGATTTTCATTTGTTCAATTTATTTTCATTTGCTATTAAAACGTTAAATTTCGTATCCGGCTGTTAAAGTATTTTTAATTTAAAATTTCAGTAAATTTACATTCAATTTTGAGACTTATTTGTGAAATTTTGTTTCAAAATTGCTAGAACCCCAGATGTGTTTCAGTTTAATATAATTTCATTACTTTATAAACCTTATTTACAAACGACGATGAAATAACTAATAATGAATTATAAAGACTAATAGTAATGATTAAGTTATAACTAAATGTGTTTTTATAATGATAAGCTATAAAAATGCAGCCGATAAGATAATTAATTCTTTTTAACATTATCTTCCTTTAATATTTTGTGTTAGCTTCGTATTGCTTTTAAGTTATTTACACTGATGGAATATTCAGAAAAATAATTTAATGATGAAACTAGTTATTTGTTTTTCTGTATTAAATTTAAACATTAAATGCTTTTAAAAATGCCATTTTAAATTTAAATAACTTAACTATAACCTTTACTGCTGGTGTCCTGGCATAGGGGTAGCGTGTAAAAAGGGGTTGTGCAAGCGAATGTGAAGCATGAAGTAGTCAGGCCGTACTCTTACCTTAATTGGCGTTACTGAACAAACAAGAGACACTTAATTCTCAGAATAGCTTTTAGTCAGCGGACTTGTCATAAGTAACAACAACATTAACTTTTCCTTGGGTTGTTTATATCAATTTAAACGGGATTTTTTTAAATATATTTTCTTTCTAATTTTTGATGAATTAGTTTATTCTTCACTTGCTAAAATTTTGAATGAAAGATGTAATTTAAAGCGCACCCAAACGAAAAAAACTAGGCTGTCATTCTAAAACTCTTTTGTAATTCTCATGATTAGTTTTTGCCTTCATAAGCAATTCAGTTCACGAATCCAAACTTTTCATGGGTTTCATAATCCTGTTATCTTCACTGCCATCCAAATATTTAACAAAATGCTGTAACTGACACCATTGTTTTGATTGTGCAAAAATGTCATGAGAGAAATCTGTCGAATTGCGAAAAATGAAAAACTACAAAAATCGTTTGGGGCCACAAAAAAAAAAAAAACCCTAGAATAGTATTTAACAGTAAACAAAAATTAAGAGCGAGGACGACCATTATTTTTTAAAACTCGTTTTCTTTGTTTTGGGTGTGAAGACGAGGTGTGGTCTTTTAAGGACAGACGCGCCTTGTCTCGATGGTGCAGAAGATTCGAAACCATCCCGATCTTCCCAATTCCATCGAGGCCAGTTCGAAAAAAAAGCGGAACAGCCTTCGAAAGGATTAAAACATAATAGGAGAGAAGATTGTTCTAAAACATTCGCATTAACATCACACGTGCGTTTGTGGTAATGCCAGAATACTAATCAGATGTTAAGCCTCAAAAAATCAGAGAGAGATAAAAACTTGTTTTAAATTGCAAGGTTGTTGTCATGGAGTTATGTTTGTTTGCATTCGAGCAAACGATTTTTGAATGTTTTGAAAGCTTAACGAGAAATGTTAGCTTGAAATTGCTAGGATTTTGAAGGAGATCAAAAGTGGTAAAAACAGAGGTTGTTGATGAAAATTGGTGTTATTATTTTAATATGTTATGTAAGTATAAAGTAAAAATCATTGAAAATTGCACATTCGATTTTTAATGTACACTTTCATTTTGTAATTAATTCAATAAATAAAACCACATTTAAATACACAGTTGGTGTACGTTAAGTGTAATTTTATAGCCCTCATAATTGATGAGTGAGCATGTAGTTACAATAAACATAAATACCATTTGGAACGGTAATATCTTTTTAATATTAAAAAAATTACAAATAAATATATTATAATCTTATTTTTGACAATGCTATAATTTTACATTAAACCATAATAATATTTTTTTTAATGTATGAAGTTGACTTTTTAATAATACCCACTTTTTATTATCAATTTATTCGACTTAATTAAGGAGTGTGAAGATCATTGATGATGATTTCATTTTTATAAAGAAGGAAAAAAGTACAAATGTAATTTCTATGTTTAAAGCAATATAATCATATAATATTTATAATCTGCATACAATAAATAGTTTGAGATTAAATGGCTAAGAGTTTAGTATGTGTGTGTGTATTTCCGGCCATTTGATCCCTAAATATTTGTTGTATGCAACAGTAGGCCTAAATTTTTATTAAATATTAAAATTAGGCATGTAGTTTAGTTTTAATTTCAGATAACAAAAAATATTTAGCATAGATTGAATATGAAAATTTAACTACTTATATTTTATACTTATTTGGATTTATACCTGACGTCAGTAATATTTATATCTGACGACCAAAATTCGTTTTCAGAGATAGATTTCAATTCAGGTAATCCAGTTTTGAATATGTATGGATTTCAACTTTTTTTTTTTTTAATTTTTTTCTGGCATTTTTCAAAGGATCTCGAAAAAAATATTTAACATGAAACCAAACAGAAGAATTAATGAACTGATCAAATAGGAGGATGAAGGAATTTTTTTCTATGTGCAGAGAAAATAGGTACAAGTTCTTAAATTACAAAGGATATACCATGACAAAATGGGATTTTAGTACAAAATAGACTATGCTTTTTAAAAAATAATAATTCCTAACATTTCCACATAATTTTTTAACTTGTAAAACATCACATTGATAAACAAAGTTTTATTTTGTGTGTGTGTATTTTAGACAGGCTATTACAGTTCTTTTTTTTTTTTTTTTTGTATTTGTATTACAAATTATGGTACTTTTCCATTCTTAAATCTCGCCAAGCAGACTTTTTGGCAACAGCACACTGTCGCAATTTTGGCGCAGACGATGAAATGGCTGCGACTTTTTAAAAAAATATAGCGATAAAAGGCTACCGGCGGCGATATTCCGTTTGGCGTTGCTTGCATCATTATTGGCGACTTTTCGTCTGCGCCGGTATAATGGAAAAAACCCAAATTAATTATCTTTAAATTTAGTTTGTAGAAATTTGACCATTTTATGTAACATTTCTTATTTGTATTTAACATTAGGCAAGTGATATTTTTTTCTATTTGTATTTAATATTATAGAATTTTTACAAGGGCAACTTTTTCTTAAATAAGGTCTAATGTTAGAGATTAACGGTATGAAAATTTTTATTCTTTAAAAAGATATATGTATGATTTTATATCTATATACAGTATAAGCTCCTTATTCGAGCTTCCTTCATTCGCGTTTTCAATATTCGCGGATTTAAAAAATCAGACCCAATTCCTATATTCGCGGATCTAACAAGTACATACACAATAATAAAAGGATTCCAATATGTATCCAACACAATAGCCTTTGTAAATGCCGTCCAATGGACTAATCAAAAAAGTAAAATAGATCTTATTGCAACTTTGTCTAAAGTATGTTGTTAAATGCAAATTGCAAACATAGCCGAAATTACGAATCGAATAAGAAGAGATGGGTTCGAACAGACAGAATCAAGTAACATTCAGGCTTGAATCGCAAGATGAAGATCTGACTGAAACCGACTTGGAGGAAATGTTTAATTCACAGACCATTGAAGAAAAGGCTTCAACAAGCACAGGAAACGTGACATTTAATTTGAAAAATCTTAGTGAAGGTTTAAGAATGGCAAATGAGCTTTGCGATTTCTTTTTGAACATTGATCCGTCTATGGAACGAAGTCATATTTTTAAGAGGCAAATTGCTGATGCGACTGCTGCTTATCAGTCTGAATGGAAGGAGCTTTTAAAAACTGTCAAACGAGAGAAAATTACAAAATTCTTCAAACCATTGCCTAAGCCTTAAGATAATGAATCAAAATGTTCAAAAACTTCAATTAAATTGATTTTTTTTATATTTATTTATTTATTTTTATATTTTATTTTGTCACCTAGGAACGTATCCCCTATAATCCCGTATAAATGATCATTCCGTATTCACGGTTTCTGTATTCGTGGCATATTTATGGAACATATATCCCGCGAATAAAGAGCTTTTACTGTATATATAAGAGTAAACAAAGGCTACTCTATAAACTGTACTTTCTTCTTAACCGTGCGTGAATCGTTCTTCGTGACTTAACACATGCTCGGGTCATCCTCTCTGGCTGAACTTTCGATCCTACTGACTTATTTAGGAAGGATTTAAAATTTGCATTCTCGGTCACACGATTCCCGACTTACCCACAATTCCCCATTCTTATTAATGATCAGAAGAAGTAAAAATGCATCGATTTCTCTGTGGATCCAGGATAAAGAAATACATAATTTTGATCGCTCCATTGTCAGGCTTTCATAATGACAGCAACATTATTTTGGAAAGTTCAACTATAAATAGAACTCTTGCATTCTCATTCGAATGCGGAATGCAGGAAATTAAGCGTTCAGGTTCACGAACTTGAAAGGCCGAGGGCTGACGTAAGTTCCCCTTTGAGTGAAATTTGAGTTAAAGGGTAGCTTACGAGCAAAAATAATTGAGAAAGGCTTGGCAATATATTCTTTTAAGTAAAAGCTGCGATACGGATGACCTTTACCTTTGAAAACTGTAAATTAAACTGTCGGCTTTAACACACTTGTGGCTTCCTTTTTAAATAAAATTTTTAATATGCATAACTGGTTTTTAGAGAGCCTCTGACAAGTCATAAACTCATGTAATCCTATAATTGATGTATCTTATTTTCAGATAAAACAATATACGATATAAGTAAGATCATTGGAGTTTCCAATGAGCTTCTATATATTGATCATAATGTTAGATATTTCATAAAATGTTGCATATTAATGCGATGCAGAAATGGTTTAACAGGTAAACCTTCTTTATATATGTAGGAATGGATGGGACAGAATGCCCATTCAACCGCATTGAGATCAGTGTCTAGGATCGCTGGTTAAAGAGAGGAAACTTTAAAAGAAAAGAGTAAATTTATTTACAGCAAAGAATAAAGAAAAGACATTAACAATTAGGACAGGACAGGCTATTTACAGTAGATATACCTTTAGAAAACACCAAGGAGGAAGCCTTATCAAGTGTTCCATAGCAAGACTTTGTGCGTACCACCGTTGCTTACTAAAAAATCATATTATCGAATCGAACGACCCTCTCTCTCTCTGTCTGTCTAGTGAATGCTCACAGTCCGCTTTTTCTCAAACTTGACGTCACACGTCATAGACTTTGGATCAGAGGTATTCAGTGGAATCCCTGGTGCCATATATTACAATAAAATAAAACTAAATGTGTAGTGGTAATGGTAGCTAATTAAATCTCTTCATACATTTCAAACAATTACTATAAAGGAAGATTTCCCATTAAATGTACTATAATCATAAAATACTTTCAATACACACACACACATAAAAACAAACCTTGTAATCACAAATCCCCCTGAATTTTCTTTGACTTCCCCTATAAAAATATATTAATACTTAAATAATATTATAATTGCAATAAATATTATAATATTATAATTACAATAAATATAATAATATTATAATTGGAACTTAAAACTTTTTTCTGAATCCTAAACAACAAATTATAATCTATCGCGAAGGGATATGGAGAATTCTATTTTTTTATGTTCGGAATAAATAAATTATTATTATATAATTCTGATTAATTCACCTGAGAATTTATATATATATATATATATATATATAGAGAGAGAGAGAGAGAGAGAGAGAGAGAGAGATAAGCTGATATTTAAAAGAAAGTATGTCTGGATTATTACATTGCTGTAAATTAACACTCTAAGAATAGTGAATCTAATTGAAATTCTTGATTTATATTCGTCTTAGTAAAGAATATTCGGTCAAAAAGTTTGTTTCTATTTACATAGATATAATTTATACAATTTAAGCTTATAGAAAACTATACCTATGCTACTCACCATGGCTAAAACATTCAGTTCAAGGGAATCAAAAATATGTTATTAATGTAATTTCTAAAATTCTGCTATATGAATCATATTCCTTTTTGAAATTATGCAAGTTTAATCTACTATTCCAAGGCGGATTTTTTAAAATTGATATCATTAAAAATATTTTTCTTTCAATTTCAAGATTTAAAAAAAACTTCTATTATCAGTGTTTATTAAGTTATCGATTAAAATTTCTAAAAGTGTGCTTAATTTTTATTTGATTGAAACCTGAACGAATATTCCTTGAAGTAGTGTATATTATCCTCCCCAACTTCAAAGTATATTTGTACCATATGTGGTATCTATATTCAATAGTATGTCCTGCACAATGCTAAATGTGGTATCCAAATTCAATGGTCTGTCCTGCTATAGTGCCCAATATTGTATCTATATTTAATAGTCTGTTCTGCATAATGTTAAATGTGGTATTCATATTGAATGGTCTATCCTGCTATAGTATTATATCCATATTTAATGGTACGTCGTACATAGTGCCCAATATGATGTCCATATTCAGTGGTCTGTCCTTCAGTGGTCTGATGCCCAATATTGTATCGATATTCAATGGTCGTGCATAGTGCCAAATATGATATTTATATCCAATGGTCTTCTTTACATAATATCAAAAGATACACACGTACAGACGCATTTGCTTTGGTTAGTAATTAGCTGGTATCCGACGCGCTGCTGCCGTCGAAAAAATAATATTAAGTGCAATCAATCAATAATTTGGCAATGTTTTATCGAAATAGGATTAATGATACGACAGTATGTAAAATACGAACAAACAAGTATTCATTTTTATACATTAGATTTATGCATTCTTTTAGAATTGTAAAACTTGTTGTTCTTTCAGAATGGTGATAAAAAAAACTATTTATAAAATCTTGTGATTCGTTCGGAATTTTCAAGTTTAATTTTAGAAAATGGGATTAAAATATTTTCCTTCAAAATTGATTAAATACAAAAAATATATTTATACCATAAAATCGTTAATATAGTTGAAAAGATAATTTTTTTAAAATTAAAATAATACAAAATTATTTCTACTATAATATTTTTGGAAGCTTCTGCGAAAAACGCTGAAATTTAATTTAAATTTATAACCTTCAGGATTGGTTCTCCAAAATTTTCTGGCATAATCTGTAACACAGTTGTTACCTCTGAGAACGACTTGCATGGCATTTGTGTTGAATAGCCATACTATATTAACCTTTAACTTGGTTTTAGCATTTCTACTGAATCTATTGTGTCTCCTCGGCGATTTATTTGGTGATTTATCCTTGGAGTAATAGATGAGACTGAGATCTAAATTTTTATTTTTTATTTGGGATAATTGTAGTTTGCCTATAACCATTCCGGAGATGTAAGTAATAAGCTGACCAAATTTCATCGCAGTCGGATGAAAGGTTTAGGAAGGCATAAGGCATAATTGACAAACAGACAAATATTCATTTTTATTTATATAGATACAGATGTCATACTCGACAAAAAGAATCAATCCAAACATAAATCAAAGATTTATAGAGGAAGAACTATCTTCCGGAAGAATATTTTAATTTCCTTGGCATGATTTTAAATAAATAAAAGTATATATATATCACTTCTGTCAAAAGAAGATCAAATATCAAACCCACGCACGACAGCTTTCGTCAATCAACCAATTTACCAATATAGACACAAAGCAAAACTTCTGCAACAAACTTCCCTAAAAAGGAATCGATTTCTTAAATTTTTATTTTATTTCCGCCGCAATTTCTTGTTTTGCGAGATCACGCGGCACTAAAATGAAGTCTTTGATGTCGTAAACTTAGTTTGCAGTTCACCCATTATCATCGAACTGGAACCCATAAATAAAATGCCCACATTGCACTTTTCACGCACGACACTGAAAACAGTGGCGTTGGGGTAGTGGGGAGCACGCTCGCTTCCTCCCATAACATCTTGCGTGTTGTATTAGGTAAAAGGACTTGAAATGGAAACCTACTTAGGGTCAGTTGGTGGTCAGCACCGAAGTGGGCAATTATATTCCATTTCTACGAATTAAAATGTCCATGCTCTGATAACAGTTGAAACATGATATTTTTGTCTTGTGACTTCCTTCGTGAAAACTTTTTATATGATGTTGCAGCAGTTACGTATCTCTATTACCTTCTCTTTTAATACAATAGATAGCGTTATCTAACTATCATCAATTTATATTTCCCATGATTCGTCATAGAAAATATAATTTGATGGTAGAAGATGATTTGATGTGATAATAGTAAGATGATGAATTGATGATAATAAGATGATTTGATGGCATAAGTTGATGATAGTAAGATGATTATTTGATAGTATAATTTGATGATAGTAAGAGGATTTGATGGTATAATTTGATGATAGAATGAGGATTTGATGGTATAATTTGATGATAGTAAATGGATTTGATGGTATAATTTGATGGTAGTAAGATGATTATTTGATGGTAGTAAGATGATTTGATGGTATAATTTGATGATAGTAAGATGATTTGATGGTACAATTTGATGATAGTAAGATGATTTGATGGTATAATTTGATGATAGTAAGAGGATTTGATGATAGTAAGATGATTTGATGGTACAATTTGATGATAGTAAGATGATTTGATGGTATAATTTGATGATAGTAAGAGGCTTTGATGATAGTAAGAGGCTTTGATGATAGTAAGAGGCCTTGATGATAGTAAGAGGCTTTGATGATAGTAAGAGGCTTTGATGATAGTAAGATTATTTGATGGTATAATTTGATGATGGTAAAAGGATTATATGGTATAATTTGAGGGTAGTAAGATGATTTCATAGTATAATTTGGTGATAGTAAGAGTATTTGATGTGAATCATTACTAGATGGCATTCTTGGTGAGTGTCGTGTATTTTCGTTTTCGCATTTGTTTTGTTTTGTGAAGATGGGGAACTTAGAAAATGATTAATTAGTAATCCAGGGCCTCGGTAGCCTGGTTGGTAGAGCATCAGACTCGTAACCGAAAGGTAACGAGTTCTGTCCTCGTGTCGACCAAAGACCGCCGTGTTGGCTAATGGCAGTTGGGGCACGTTCAATAGGTCATGACTGCAAAGTCCTCCAAGTTCCCATAACCAATTATACCTCTGGGGGTAGTGGATCAGGGATGAGTCGGTCTTTGATTTGGATCTAAATTCTGACTGGCGGATGGATGAATGAATTCGACTGCCCTCTAAAAAGGATTGTGTCGTGTGTGTTCGAGCAACGTCTTACGTTCATCTTAACGGTTCTCTTTAACAACGGAAGTCGTACACTTCTGTCTTCATTCGAAAGAGCTCCTCTCATTCGGGCTTGGTATGACCAAGAGGCATTAAATCCACCGTCACCCCAAATAGAAACTCGCCTATTATTTTCGTCTACCTCATAACGAAATCATAAAGTGTCTAGTCCTTCTACAATGTTCTTTTATTATTATGAATTATTTTTTCGATATTTAAAGATTTGGAGGATTTTTTAAACATGTTATGTTCAAATCAAATGTTTCTACACCGATATTTATATTACAATGAATCTTGCAAGAATGTTCTTGTTTACTCAAAGATATTTAAAAAAATAATTATTTTTTAATTGTTTCTTATGAAAACAGGCTTTTATTCTATAAAGGTATTAGGTATTATATACCATAAAAATATTTATTCTGTATAGCTTTAAATTATTACAACAATGTTCTTTTTTTATAAAGTTCCATTTTCATATTTTATTTTTAACACAGAGCAATGAATTACACTTAAGAATGATATAGAATTAGTATTTACTCAAAATTTACATTTAGAATTTGATAATAAATACGAAAATAAATTAAATAATTGGATTTTTAATCATAAACCAATTAATTTTTGTTTCCAAATGAACACTTTTTGAGTTATTACAGTAAAAACACGTACTTTTCTTAATAGTCTTTCTTAATAATTTTATTTCACCTATTTCTAAAGTAACTCTCAACTATGTAAAGCTAGAAGTAGTTCTCAAATGCATCGTGTGAATATTTTTTAAATTCTTATTCATATTAAGGTGTGGAATCTTTATACAATTCCATTCGACAGAGTGCAATTTGAGAATTTCCTTTTCTGTTTTAGATTTCCACTACACTAGATTAATTGACACTTGATTTTATTGACCTGTTTCTAAAGTAGCTCTCAACTACTGCCTGTTTTTTTTTTACCATTTTCAGAAGTGGAATTTTTATTCAATTCAACATCATTATATTGCAATTTAAGAATTTTATTTTTTTATTTTAAATTTCCACTGTGAAAAATTGCCAGTTTTTCTTATTTCTGTACAACATTTAGTGCGTATCTTAAACAACCTATGCTCAATAGATGCTTCTTTAATACTTTAATTTACTGGAAAATAATCATTGAAATTAATTTATTTTTTAATACATTATTGGTCTTTTACAAAAGATTCTTAAGAATTAAATTCATTCGTAAAGAATAAATTTGTCTTTGTTACGTTTAAAAAGAAAAAAACAACTAACACTAAAATTGTTGAAGAACTGTTGAAGAATTGCTGAAGAACTGTAATAAGAACTGTTGATACTACTATAATGATATAAAATACAACTAGCAATGAAACATTCTTTTTTAACTCTGTAATATAAACCAAACGATTATTGAGAATATATATACATTTCTGCCAATTTCTGGTTTCAATTCTTGACCCAAATATTATTCCGTTTTGTTTTTAAAACGATGAAGCGTTGAACTCAAATTTAAATACATAGAATCAGTCATTTAATAGGCTTATTATAATGCAATAATTTCATTGAATTAGAAGTTTACAAGATTGAAGATTTCAATTTTTCCTCCTCACAAAACAATTAAAAAAGGAAAAAAAAAAAAAACTCTGAAGTAATCTCATTATTTAAAAATTCTGATGTTGTTGTAATTAATTTGCTTCTAGTAGTTCTTCTCCATTAGTTTTATGAAATCTGAAAACTCTAATTATTATGTTACTGTAAAAACTTATTTCAAAAATTAAAAACAAAACTTAGTTCTAAACTAGCACTTGCCTATTCAGTTCAATAGCCAGAATGATAAGTAGATTAACTTCTTGTAGGCTAGTTTAATCTTCACAAATCTCTTTCAGCGTACAATCTGTAATTGAAGTTTCATGAGGATTTAAAACTCAGCATGAAAAAAAACTAATTCAGATTAAATTAAATCTTGAATTAACTTTTAATCTCAGATTTAAAAAATTGTAAAATGAATCTGTGATATTAGCAGCATTATAGATCATTAAAATGTTTTTTTTATAAATTTATAACTTTTTAAGAACTTCTTGTTTTGATTTAATGAAGTAAATATTGAAGCAACGAATCGAATAATCAAATTTTAAAACTTTTCGTCATTTACCAGATCAAAAATAGGGAGAAAAAAAGATAAGAATAGTTTTTATGAATTAAAACAAAAAACATCTATTCAAAATTATATAAATTTTCAAAATGAACAATTCACATATAATAATTTTGCTCATAATTATACACATTTTTCACAGTCTTTGAAGTACAGCTGTCACAAAGTTTATTTTCTTTCTTCAAAACGTAATTAGGAGAATAATCTTGACAAGTTGCTTTTTCAAGACAATTTATAAATTGTACCACTTGTGAATAGCTCTTGTGTCTGTTCACTATGTAACAATTTTTTTTCTCATCATTATTATCATGAAACAACTGCTTGCAAACATTTAAACCAGTTTCGCTTTACAAAGATCCCATTAAATGGGTACATTATAAATGATTTTTCACGTCTCAAACTAATCTTATCTGTAATAACTTTAAATTTCAAGCTCTAAAAGTAAAGTAGAATGTAACAGATAAAATTACAGAGAAAAATAATAAGGTTTGCTCTTGTGATTGATTATTATGATTTTATAAGATTCTTTTTTTATTTAAAAAAGCAAATGTAGAACAGTATGAGCCATACCCATTTTAGAGCGAGAAAGACAAGATTCATATGGTCTGGATTACCAGCACACCCATACTTATTCTTGAATGTAATATGAATGTATTCATTGTTTGCAACGTTGTGAATGTCTTGAAAACTATTACCATAGACTGGGATTTTTTTTTTTTTCATGTTTCCATGTTCATACATTTCAAAATTTAATTATGAAACAAATAATATGTCATGCATAAGTTCTACATTATACTTAAATTAGATAAATAGTTATGCATTATCGGATAAATATTGTTTTTAAAAAATCAGAATATCACTCCCAAAAAATCCAAAAGTTGTTAGAATCCATTAGTTATCTACCATTTAAGATAATTTAAATTTATTTTGGATTTTTTTGGTTAAAATTTGGATTAAAAAATATCTGAAAATATTTGTACACTTGGCTTTTAAAATACGTAATATATAGTCTTAATCCTAAAATAAATCTATATAAGCAGTTTAACAGAATTTCTGGAACTGATTTAATTTAACATTTTTATAGAAATATGATCTATACATATAATAACTATATATTTCTTATTTATTTTTCTGGAAATGATCTTGATCAATTTATAACGATAGACTTTTTCAAAAATTTCAAATATTTTCAAAACAACACATAATTTGAATAACAAACATTATTATGTTTCACGACTTTCTGTGCATGCGTATAATTTATTTGGTCAAAACTTTTTAATTGAATTTTAGTCGGTTAAATCTATAATAACATCTGAACAGAATATACTAGAAATAACAGGAACGAAGATTTCGTAATTATAGTCTCGCATAGCAAAATATAAAGATAAAAATTGAGACATCCGTTAATTTGGGATAAAAAAGCAGTAAAAAGTTGTTCAGGAAATATTTATAATTTCGAACATATTCATGGTTGATTGAAGCGGGATTACACGATTATCATTTGCATAAAATATATTTATTTAAAGCTTATTAATATATTTTAGGAAAAAGATAGGGGAAAATCAGATACAAATTTCAATAATTCAGTCATGCGATTATTTTCAGTTTTTCGTCAGGAGAATTTAATTGAAATATCAAAAATTGCTTAATGTTAAAATCAAATTCAAGAATAAATAAATAATTTTTCCTTGTCAATAAATTAATTAAATTTGTGACTAAAATTGCCTACATTTTAATATGATGAATTCTAGTTTAGTAATATCAATAGGCTGCCAAAATGCAAAATAAATTTTCTTTAAATATTTCGATTCTGAACAATTCAGAAAGAAACCTTTTGCTAAATAAAATTTCGTATCTAAAATTGCCTACATTTTAATATCATGAATTCCAGTTTAGTTATATCTATAGGCTGCTAAAATGCAAAATTAAATATTTCGACTCTGAACAATTCAGAAAGAAAATTCTTGTTAAATAAAATGTATTTACTTCCTTTGGTAATTTGTTTAATCGTAATAAATAAATTAATTTAAATTGTTAAATGAAGACTTAAAATACCAATAATTGCAAAAAAATACCTTTAAATACATAATTACTCTTCTCTATGTTTTCATGACTGCATTTTATCATTCCTAAAATTAAATTTCCTATTTATGTTCATTTTGGAAATTATAAATTACATAAATTTTGGAAATTTATAAATTGCATAAATTTTAGAAATTTATAAGTTACATAAATTTTGAAAATTTATAAATTACATAAATTTTGGAAATTTATAAATTACATAAGTTTTGGAAATTTATAAGTTACATAAGTTTTGGAAATTTATAAGTTACATAAACATTGGAAATTTATAAATTACATAATTTTTTTAGGTAATACCCCTTTTTTTCTGCTGAAACATATGCAAATATGTTTAAGAAGTTCTTAACTTTCTACTGCATAAATATTTATTACATAAGATAATGTGAAAATTTACTTTTAGCCATAAGGGTGTGAATTAGTTATAGCCATAAGGGACCTTTTTAATTCAACAGAAAAAAATCTGCTGAAACCATAAAACAAGAAAAAAATTATAAGAGGATACTACCTAACTGTTGATCCAAAACGGCGTTTCACGGGTCGTTACTGCCAGCAATTTATATCATGTCTAAACATGAAACAATACAAGTGAAGTGCTTCAAGACTAACTGCATAAAACTGTCGAGTCCAAACTAATAGATATCATTTTTATCAGTTGAGAGAAGAAAAAAGCTCAATTAAAGAAGTTCATAACTTCAAAAGAAATTTTAAACATAAATATTTATATTCCAAGGGTTTGTGAATTTTATAAATACAAGAGTTCGAGGAAACAGATATCGATTTTGTACGAGAAATGCATCTCTTTTATTAAATTGTGGACAAATTCTTATATAAAATTTTGAGTTTCACAATTTGAAATATGGCGGTCACGAAATTTTCTTCCTGCTTTTAAAACGTAATTTGGGGAATAACTATGACGGGTGGCTTTATCCAGACAATGTACAAGTGTACCATTTGTGAATTGTTGTTGTGTCTGTTCACTGTGCAACAAATTTTATGCAATATTTCAGGTATCCGACTACGTTCAAAGGAAAAATTTTGAAAAATTAGATTTTTTAAAAACTATAATTATGGTTTTAGATGTATTGCCAATAATAATACAAAATGTTATAAATACAACAAAATTATTAGAGAATATAATATATTTTGAGAAATACGAAAATTCGTAGTAAATTTTAATGAAATTTAACCAAAACGGTTAACATTCTACTCAAAATTGTGATGAAGCAATCCTGCTTTTCTTTGTACACAATTTATAAAATGCAATCTATACTTATAATAAAGCTCATTGTGTGTGTGTGTGTGTGTGTGTGTGTGTGTGTGTGTGTGTGTGTG
>JAPMOQ010001652.1:3592331-3603940 GCA_026543055.1 Argiope trifasciata
GTGTGTGTGTGTGTGTGTGTGTGTGTGTGTGTGTGTGTGTGTGTGTGTGCGTGCGTGTGTGTGCGCGTGCGTGTGTGTGTGTGCGCGTGCGTGCGTGTGTGTGTGTGTTGGCGCTCTACAGGCCAGACCGTTGGACCTACAGCTACCAAATTTGGTACATGTATACCTTGGAGGTCGGGAATGTGCACCTAGGAGCCCTTTTTTCGAATTTTTAATTAGAATTTGAATTAATTAAAATTTAAGAGAAAATTCGACGTTTTTCCGCTATAAATTCCGAAAATATTATTGCACAAACATGATTTTTATATCAATGTAAAGATAAAAAAATTAGTTTTCTAACGGTATCAGTTTTTTTAATTTATAAAGTAAACTTCTATTTTTAACGAATTTTTAAAGAAATATTTTAACCATGTTTTTAGCATGTGACTGGATAAAATAAAAGAATGCCGGAATTTTGAATAAAAAAAACTATCATCGCAAAATAAAGCTATAGAAATACAACTTTTAGAACTAGACTGGATAAAATAAAATAAATATAAAACGTGATATTTTCTAAAAAAATAAATGCAAAGCAAAGGATTCTATGATCGTTTGCAATATTTCAATCATTAATTCAATAAATTATGTTTATTTATACAGGATATGCATTAAAATTCCGGTCCAATGGCCAATTTGTAAAATATTATTAATAGGCATATATTGTTTAATACTATTAATTTGATCTATATGAAGTAAATAATTACATTTTATGTAGTTTGAGTCAAACAATGCATTTATGAATAATGAGTTTTAGATTTCTTTAGACTTTGCTCTGTGAGCCCTATTTTACAAAATATTTTTTTTAATATTTTAAATAAAAGTTGCTACATCAATCAGTCTTCTAAATCAATCATTAAAACTGACTGATTTATAAAATTAAAGAATATTATTAGGAAAACGCGTTCTTTTAGAACTTTCAGTCCATCATCTTAAAGAAAATATTAATTTCAGGCCAATCAATGCCCGGAGTTACTTCAAGGCTAATGAATATGTGATTTAATTGAAAATTTTAGAACCCATTACTCATGGCGAACCAGCTAGTCGCCAAAGGCGGCTAGTGATGGATAAAATGAACCAAAATGTAAGAAAAATCTTGAGATGCAAAGAAGTGATGGGTAAAAATATACTTATATATGCATTTTTTCCATCCATTCACAACTTAATTTTCTAAAAACACCTGTAAATGAAAAAGTGTTTCAATAACAATAACACTTTTGGTTCATTATATTGCCTATATTATTTAAAAGCTTTAATATTTTATGTAAATATCGCTTTTAGTTTTTGAGATACCATTTTAACGGTGGAGAATTTTTATGAGAATTAATGTCTTGAGAAAATTGTAGTTAAAAACATATTTTAGCTGAAAAATCTGTTTCCCTGGACGATAGGTCAGGACTTCCTTTTCCAAGAAAAGATAAACTTTTTGAAAAAGGAAAGTCTAAACTAGAAGAAATAATAATTAAAAAATATGTGATAGATGAACAGTGTTTTGAACGCAGTCGGATACCTCAGTTTACAAAGATCAAGTTAAATGGTTATACTCCGTAAATGAGTTTCACGTCTCGAACTAATCTGATCTGTAATAACTTTAAATTTCAGACTGTAATAACTTTTACTAAAAGTAAAGAAGAATAGAATAGGTAAAATTGCACTGTGGAATTATAAAGTTTGCTCTTGTAATTGATTACTATGTCTTATGCTTTATAAGATGCAGAAAGGTTGCATGAGTATGAGTTACACTCACCTGTTTTAGAGATAAAAAGACAACACTCAACTATGATACATATGATTAGGATCTCGAGCACACCCATATTTGTTTCTTAAGGTAATATGAATGAATTCTTTGTTTAGGGCGTTTTGAATGGCTTGAAAACTATTACCATAGACTAGTTTGTTTGTTTTTTTAACTTAGGCAAAAAAAAATTTTTAGTCTGCAAGACACGAAGCTCATGTTTTTATTTTTTGACTCAGGGCATATGAATTTTATGGTTCATAACATAATCAAAGAGCATAACAATCAAGAAATTTTGGACATCTTCTTTTTATCCTACAGAATGAAATGACATTTCAGAGAGTGAAAAATCTCCAATTTTAAAAGATCACGTGCGATTTCACTTATTTAGGTCAATGCTTTTTTAAATGATTTCGTTTACATGTAAGAGAAAATATAGACCTACAAATGATCAGGATCCCTTTTAAGATTTCATTTTAAATTTTATGAAAAGTCACACTTTATATACTAAAACTGTGTGCACAATTTCATATACGTAAGTTATTGCGAAAGTTTTCACGCTTACGTGCATGCGACAAGACAGACAAACAGACGATCAATGCTTTGAAATATCTAGTTAAAAATTTGATGCAGACCTATATAGATTACAAGCCTAGGTAATAAATTTTATCTATTTAGCTCTTTAAGTTTAATAGTTACCATACTTAATAGTACTCCAACAGTCAGACATACTTCCTATGATTAAATTTCATTGAAAATTTAATGTAACAATAAATTTAGTATTAAGAACACTAACCAAATTTTAAATGTTTGGCTCAAGGAGATTTAAGTTACGGTGCTCACAGACAAACATGATTTTTAAAAATGCATTTTTCAGAAGTTGTAGAACTTTATTTCGAATTTTTAGACAGTTACAATATTTTCTTTTTGTCTCATTCGAGAAAATATATGTAAAAGAAATAGCATAATAATAACATATCGCCTATATAATATCATACAACGTGATGAATAAAAAATTTCTTGTTATGTGAAAAACAAATTAAACATTTTCATGATTTCATTTCTTTTTTCATTTTATTTATTTATTCAATTTGTACTGTAAAGAAATTATATATATATATATAGAGAGAGAGAGAGGGAGCAAAGTTGTTTATTTAAAAAAATTTAAATTTACCCTATAACTGCATATTGTTAGAAATTAAAGACACGTTATTTCCACTTGCATAATTTTATCTGATAATGTCTGTCCTGTATTTTCCTGTTACATGGAATGTGATCCTGTATTATACGAGAGTCCACTGTAATTAGATTAGATATAATCAGGCTAGAATACAAAGTAGTCGAAATCGATCAGTTTCAGGAGCACATTAGTTAGGCTTCATAGAACGGATCGAATTATACAAATTGATTCTAATTTGGCATTTTCCGTTGAGACCGTCAATCATCCGGACAAATTAGATCTGACGAATATTATAACGACGTATTTAATTTTCAAGGAAGATTTGGCGTAAAATTTGCTGTAGCCGGCAAAAGAATAGAAAATATATGCGTTTTTGCTTGCAATTTATGAATATTGTAATATTCTCTATTTGCTGTATTGTTTTTTGCTTTTTTTCGTATTTCAGTTTCGTAACAGCTTAAAACACATAGTGATAATCTTATAATCTTTTCCCTCAAAATTGTGACCATTTCTTTTACAAAACTTGTAGACAGCTCTAATTTAATTGGACCAACAACGCTTTCATTTAGTCCTTCTGAGTGATTTAGCAAGTATGTTTATTGAGTTTTTTTCCATTAAAGTTGTCAATTTCATTAAAACTGCTAAAATTTCTGTTAATTCTCATGCTTAATTTCAGATTTAAACAGAATTGTATGTTAACAATTTTGCTATCATATAATTAACTCTAACTCTACTTGCTAGCAATGCTAGCACAATAGAGTATTTCCACATTAAAAAAATCTTTATTTGATTCAAAATGAAAACGCATTAACTTCTTTTTGAAAATGATGGTTTTCAATCAAAATTAATCATATTGGCACAGGAAATCGTCTAAGTAAACTCGGTACAATTCAATTTTAATTTCGACGAAAAACGACAAGAAAAGATTGCGCTAAATTATAAAAGTATACTCTAATGTATTATTATTTATTGTAAAAACTTTGAACGTCTTAATCACATATTTATATACTAGTTTGAAATTTTTTTAGACAGAAATTTTTTTCTTGGCTCTCTTTGGTCGCTGTTAAAACCGAAATATACAGGAAAATCTTAGTTTAAAGACTATATGAATAAGTAAATCTACAATAATTTTTAAAGTTTTTTTAAAAAAATTACTAAAAATAGAATTTTTTTCATCGTGAAGTTCTATAAAGAAGCCCAAAGTAGTGTCAATTTGTAGAGAGTAAAATAGTTTTTCAATTAAGTCATTTTTTATATTTTACACTTCGATTCTACTAATACAGACGCACATACTATAGAGGAAACAATTCTTAGCATTTTCTCTTCATTTTTGTCTGATATTATTAATTTCAAACAAATGTAATAAATTTGGGAAAACGGCATTTTTAAAAATTAGAAAGAAATAAATATTTAATAGTTTTAGTTTAGTTATATTAACGTCCCGTTTTTAAAGCAACACGAGGGCTATTTTGGGACGGACCTCGTAATTTTGAACCACAGTCAGATGACGAGGACGACACCTGAACTGGCACCCCCCTCTCCACACCACGCCACACCAGCGGGCGGACATTTGGCCTGACAGATTTAACGTGCAACAGACCCCCTCACACGGCGGTTCTTCGGTGGAATTAGGTCTCGAACCTGAAACCCTCCGGTTCCGAAGCCGAGACTTTACCACCAGGCCACCGCGGCCCCATGTTTAATAAATTCCTTAATCAAAAATCTATTAAATTATATTTTATATTTTTATTTATTTATGTATTATTATAAATTTGTGAAAAAGATATTTTTAAAGGTGGAAGGAAATAAATTTTTAATAAGTTCTTTAATTAAAAATTATTTATCATGTGAATCAAATTATTTCACTGATTAATACGTGTCAAACTAATTTTCATAATGATTAAATTTGAAGTATTTATAAAATCATTATTTCAAAAACATGTTTTGTCACAAAATAATGATTATTTAGTTCATCTTTTCAATTAAATCTAATTGAAACTTTTATGCTATGGTTTCAGAATTTAAGAAATGAGTAACCCTTCTCATTCTTTTATTGTTTGGACATTCTTTTTATGTTGAATAAAACCTATTCTTATATTTGAGAAAAAAAATGATATCAAATCTCTCGTCCTAATTAGATTTGTGAGAACTAGAACAAAAGTATTTCTAAAATGATGAAACACCAGTTTTAGAACAATGTGAAACATATGTTAAAAGCGCCTTTTTGTTTGCATTCGATCCTTGAAATTCAAACAGTCTTGAAAAGAATTCTTTTTTTCTTAATTCAACTCATCTGCTTGAAGTTTTGCAATCAGTCGTTGTCCTTCGAATTCAGAAACTTCCGTGAAAGGTTATACAAATTCTAATCCACCTTGAGGAAGTTTCCCAATGAAATAAGAAAACCATAAGAATAGAATAAATAAAATAATAAAGAAATCTGTTAGTTAATAACAGAGGAAAGAATCATCTTGTATTGCTACTTTTTTTTTTCAATTATTTCCAGGTGTTCCACGAAACTCTGAAAAAAATCAACAAATCATCTTTTCAAAAAATCCAAACAACAACGTTGAAAAGATTATATTTTTGTTTATTTGGTTTCTAAAATTTAAATAGAGGGAAAAAACTGATAAAATATGCAAGTCTTCCCGATATAGGGGAAATAAAATTAGCAGTTTTTACATATGCTCCATAAAATGTTGTGCAAAGAATTTTGTTCTTAATCAAATATTTGAATGCAGCTTTTATTATAAATTTAAATATTGGAAATTATCTGTTAAACTTGTTCAATTTCACCAAATAGATTATCTCTATTCACTTTATTTCATTTATTTCTGGTATTTAAAGGCAGTAGAAAGATTTGTAATTGATCTTATATTCACTTCTGATTTTAATTTAAAAATTTTATTTGTTATTGAAGGCAATACATCTTTTTAATATTTTTGGATCTTAATTTTAATTAAAAGATTAATTTAAATAAATTTTTATTCCATATAAATTACTCCATCTGGAAATTAATTTCAGAAAAACAGATTTCAAAATTTCATAATATTTATTGCAATAAATTACAAATTAAAGTTTAATTAATGAAAAATATTAAAATTTTAAAAAAATCACTTTTTTATTTCATATATAAAAATGGAATCAACCAGTAAAATTAGGTATAAATTATTGTATACATGATCCTGATAGTGAACAGCTATAAAAAAAAACTTCAATTTTGATGGCTGAAAAGTCTAGTTTTACACTTTTTTATTTATACATTTTTGAAAGGTTAAAAAGACTTTCAGTAACAAAAACTATATGATAGGTATGATTTGTATACTTTTCCTAGCAATGGCTTATTAAGGCAACTGTTACAGTTTCCTTATATCGATTCAATAAATTCATTATCTGTTATTTATTAAATATAATTACAAATCGGTTATCTTATTTTTATTCGTTTCTGATTCTAATGTCTTAAACAGCATTATTCAATAACCATTACAATGCCGAGCGCTTTGAAAGAGGTTTGAACCAATACCAAGGTAATGCTGCATTGTTTTCAAAAATAGTTAAATTGAAAGTATCTCTCTTTTAAGAGGTATATCTTTACTTCCAACACTTACTAGGTATCTCCCAATTCGTACAGTTTATTTTTTATATGAAATAAGCCACTGAGCTCGTAGCTTAACCTGCGTCTGTTTTGTTCTATATACTATGTACATGCCAAAAAACATTAAAACATATTTTTAAATACAGACTTTATATCCAATTTATGAAAGTTTTAACCTACTAATTAATTACCATTCTGAAGTATCTAGATACCAAACATATTTAGTGTAAATTTTTGACGTGTACAGATAAAAAAAATTGAGTTCTCACTCTAGAATGTGGCTAAGTAGAATTGCAGTGTAAGAAACATGGAACTTCCAATTTCATAACGACGTTTTTACGAGATTAAGTTTTAACTTAAAAGATTTACAATGCCAGGGAAAAGCAATTCTCAGATAATAATTCTATTTACTTAATATAAGATTAAGATTACTTTTTAGCAAAAAAAAAAATCATGTCGTAATGTCAAGAAATCAAAGTCACCATATCCATCAAATAAATGTCAGTGATCGGAGAAGAATTTGCTGTCTCTAAAGAATAGCTGTGAGAAGATAGCTGTCTCTAAAAGCAGTTTTATTGGGGTGAGAAATCTTGAAAGATTCTAGTGATTAAAATCAAGCTTGCTTTAGCTTCTTGTTTCTTGTTCTAGTTCAAGTTTCTTCTACGAATTGGATATTTCAAACAGTACAAAATAGTAGGTCCACTGTCATTTTTTTCTGGCTACAGGAGAGACAATAAAGGTTGTCATAAATTACAAATTTATTCAGATTAAGCGAAATATTAATCAACCGTGTAATTATACTTTTTTATTATGATGTGATCTTTTTTCATTTTTTAATCCTAAAGAAAGATATAAAGTGAAAGAAGCAATATCCGTTAGAATATTTTGGTATTTGCCAAGTTTAATGCATAATGTTAATCGAGTTTTTTTTTTTTAAATAAGTGATAATATCTTCAATCGTATACTTTTAAAGTGATCATTTTTTTAATAATCCATTTAATCTTTTAAATCGATTTTGTCAGAAATTTGTCCGTAATTCGATTTTGTGATGAAATCCATTTTTTCTTTCAAAAAAACATCTGAATGTTCCTGGAGTTAAAATTAATATTAACTCCAATAAATCCTTCTAGTGGCTGAGATTTATACAAAATTTTGTATGAATCCGTTAAAGTACAAGTAACTAAATAAAGCCCAAGGTTACAACAGCAAAAAAAATTAATTATTTTTTATATATATCCATAAATTTATTCATTGCATTTTAATCATTGATCATTTGATATTTATCCATAAAAGTTTAATCCCCGTTACTAGGTCTCTCAAATGCCTGAGGCCATGTAAAATGAGAATGCCTCTAAGCATTCACAGTTGAAAAACGATGCATGAACTATGAAAGTGTCAATTTTCGAAGACTTACATTAGCTGATTAGTTTTTTCATGCAATGCTAGACTTAAACAAGGATATAACCACACAAGCAGCTAACCTGGCGCCCTTTCACAAGTTCTCTTTGTGCAAGGCTCTTGTCTGGGAGACACTAACAGAGCATAACGGCGCACCAAAGCAGCCTAGTTAAAGCTTCTTCCTATTCATAGAATGGATCCACGATCTGGATGTCTGAGAAGGTGGGGTTGTTGGAAGAAGAAATTTACTTTTCAGGAAAGGGAGAGTGTGCTCTCTTGTTCGTGCATGACCCCTTTCACTTCATCTCAGCGGGTAATCTTTGTTGAAAAGGATGCCACCCAATGGCACGATGACGCTCAGGGCTATTTGCTCGAGAAAACCTAGTTTAGATGGAGTAACCACCGTTTCCTTGTTCACGAAATCCCAGCTATTCAAATCACTCAAAATAGGCATCAAAGAAGGCGTAATTTTCTGGTAATGTGGAATTGTTATTTGCTTACGACTATGGGAACATTCTGCCTCTATGTTTGGAGTAAACCTTAGATAAATATGAATACGCATAGTTGTAGTTTTGATTGTAAATGTATAGATTGAAGTGGTTTATTTTCTTTTTAAAGCAAGCAACACTTGCAAGTTCTGCGGTTATTTTTTCACGGATCAACGGTTATCAACTGACTTAGAAGATGTACAATATTCTAGTGAAAGCTTTTTGTGCTGCATTTTATTTTCTCGTATATGAAGCATAGAGAAATTATTGCATTGAGTTTTTAACTAAACTGTGTCTAAGACTTCCCTGAATTCGAAAGACATGTTTTAATGTCTTCAATGGTAAATGGTAATTTTAATGGTAAATATCTGTCTGTGACTAAGATAATACAAAATGCTTTGAGCTAGACTAATAAAATTTAATATAAGGTCTTTACACCAAATTTGTAGATTTCAATAAAATTTTGAGCATAACTTATTCAGAGAAAGTCTGTCTGTCCAGGTGGCCAACAATAGGTTACTGAAAATTAACATAATCACAAAAAATGAAGAAAGCAAATAGAAAAAAAAATTGATTTAAAAATCAAGATTTAACTATATAGTATATACTTATCAAATTTTGAGCCAAACCCAATAAAAGGCATGTACTTCCTGTTTGTATGTATTTCCAGAAGCATGCTAATATGATAACTCAAAGGTGCACTGACATACATATCAAATTTATATGGAAGTTTATGAAAACAATTGTATTTCTGTATCAAATTTTAGTTTCAATTGGATATTAAAAACGCGTCTAAACTGCAAATTCATCTTTATTAGAGAATGTGTCAGAAATCTTTGGGGAAGGGGGGGGGGACCACTCACACTAGTTTTTTTTACAAAACAATTCCGTAAACTTTTTCCAGACAAAGAAAAAAAATTATGAAAGCCTTAGTTTTCTTGAAAATATTATGCTTTGAACAAATTTCGATTGAAACAAAATAGATCAATTACTTTAATTGAAAGTTTATCAAATCTAAAAAATATCTAACTGTAATTAAAATACATTTAATAATTAAATAAAGTAAGACTCTGCTCTTAAACAATAACTTATCTGTAAAGCCTTGTCTGAACTGTTTGCAAAAACCACTTACGTGTCATCACGTATATTAGCTTGCATTTTTTTTCTCTCTTGTGATACAGGATTTCAGTTTATTGAAATATTACATTATAAGTAAAAACATGGGCATCCAGTTTCTTTTATTTACATTTTGAAATGATTGTTATTGAAATAAAGGTTTGACACCCCTTGATTTATTGCAACTATAAAGATTTTTTTTAATGTTTGATTTCTCACGTGGACCTGAATTATCATTACGAAAATAGGCCAAGAGAATTGAACAATAATATAAATAAGGTAACTTCTATATTACTGTATGAGACAAATTGTACCTTTCTTTTATATAAAGCAATTAAAAGTCTCAATTATAAAGCGAAAATCTCATCTCAACTTTCCCATCACTCTTTTCAACCACTATAATTTCAAAACCTTCTCAAAACACTAACTTAATTTTCGCGGTGGCTCATCCATAAACAAAGAGAGAAACAAGGCTATGAAAACTGCAAGTGATGAATAGAGCAGTTCGCATTGACTTATCTATTCACCCGATAGAATCACGTGACCCCGATGGCAGAATGTGGGGCATCGGATGAACCCACCTCCGACTCGGAATCGGTTTCCATCCCCAAAGTATCCTCCCACTCTTGCTTGACCCCCGCGACCCAGTTTCCAGGCCTTGTTTCATCACATTCTTACCTAACGGTGGGCCTGTAGGGTGAGACGAATCCCAAGTGGCCCATTTGTTTTGCCATTTCTGAAGTCCAGTTTACCCTTTGTTGCTGTTTGTCGAGTTTAAGTGTCACGAACTTGATGCAAGGAAGAAGAACAATTACTTTATAAGACGGCTTCTGAACGGCCTGGCTATTTTTTTTTAGTTGATTCCTTTATTGTGCAAAATCTGATGGGACATGGCTGACGCCAGTAGCAAACTAGGGCTCCATTCTTTCGGGATTGCCAATTCTTTTGTGTGAGGATATGAGCTTGGCTAGCGCCTGAGTTTTAAAATTAGATAAATCTTAAAGAAATCATCAAATGCCCATTGCATCTTGCACCATATTAGTTTGAGAAAAAAAATGTCATCCATATTAAAGATTTTATGTTATAAATATATTTTCTATGTTTAATCAATTTTTATAGAAAATATTTAAATAACATTTTCAAACATTAAACTTGAGAATTCTGAACGAATATTAAACGAGCCATGAGATGTAATAGTCTCTTTCATTACACCAGCTTTACAATTCTAAAAGAATACCCATTTGATATATTCTTACGAGTCACTTCATGATTTTATCCTACTCTTGCATGTCAACATGTTTCAACATTTTCAACAACACTATAGCATTTGAAACGCTATTAATGGTAAAATGCTCCACTGTGATAATTACATGGTTCAAACTAATTTAGACTAGTTAAGAATAACCCTTTTTTTGTAAGAAAATGCAGTGAAACTGGTTTGAGGCAGAAAAATCTTAAGTGAAGGAATTTATAAAAACTATAGCTGGTACCTGGCGCGTTGCTTCCAGAAAGAAATAATCTTGTTAATATCGTTTGAAATTTGAAATAATTATCTTGCTTAATTAAGAATGGTATTTATTTTCTTGTCGTCAATGAATATATTCATTGAAATTAAAGAATTTATAAAGGAAAAGCATAAATAGTATTTATTCTATTCTACCAACAAATATTCATATATTAGATTTGTGTATTCTTTTAGAATTGTAATGCTTGGTGTTTTTTCAGAATGGAAATGAAAGAAACTATTCTGTCTCATGATTCAAATAATATTCAATCAGAATTCTCAAGTTTAATGCTAGAAAATGTGATTAACATATTTTCTTTTGAAACTGATTAGATATAAAAAATATATTTATACCATTAAATATTTAATATAATTGAATTAGTAATTTTTTGAAAGCGAAGATGGTACAAAATTATTTGTACTATAATATTTTCGGAAGTTACTGCAAAAAAACGTTAAAATTTTATTAAATGTTTAGTTAAAATTTCTAACCTGTGGTGACATCTTAATAAGCCAGTAACTACCACTAAACATTGGTGGCCATTTTTGTATAGTGGATA
>JAPMOQ010001652.1:3603950-3624440 GCA_026543055.1 Argiope trifasciata
TGTCTTATATATATATATATATATATATATATATATATATATATATATATATACATAGAGAGAGAGAGAGAGAGAGAAAGAGGTCAATAATTTTAACGACAGGACGGAAAAACATAAGGATAGGGGAATAGTTTAAAATTTGTCAAAGTATTGAAATTTTTCGATTGAAATATTAATAAAATATTAAATGGAATATAATAATAATTAAAATAATAGTTACACCACATCTAACTATAAAAGAGAATTTAAACTTCTGATCTATTAATCAATAAAACGGGAGAAATTTAATGTATAGCGAAACACAAAAGAATGGTTATTAGAAATCCTTCAAAAGAAAATAGTATTAAGTGGTGATTAAATATCCACGTTTAACAACTGAAAATAAGTTAATTTTTTTAAACATATTTTCGAGATCCAAGTGATTTGTCTAGTATGCTGATATCTAGTGGCTGTTATTGCTTATTAAGATGTCACCACAATACCCCATCGCCACATTGGTGACCTCGGACTATGACCGTTAAAACAGCTATCAGAGCGCCATTTACCCGCAGCAAACGCAACCAACACAAAGTCGTCAGACTCACTTGACGCAACCGCAACTCTCTTCGCTCGCCATAATGCTGGGGGCTATAAAAATCCTTCGTCTCTACAGACTCACTGGTAGGGGAGGATTATGGTGACATTTTAATAAGCAAGTAACAGCCCCTAAACATCAGCGTACGCTTTTGTCCAATCGATAATTTCCTGGACTTCTAACCCAAATATCAGGTTCGATCCTTGGCGGAATTCAACTTACACATTGGCACAATTCCAGCCAATATCATCGCCAAAATAGTGCTCAATAACTTTTACATTCTTCGAATATGAAAATATAAAAGTAAATATTATTAATATTATTACACCATATTTTGTTTCATAATATTTGTCAAATATATATAAATACAATAATACAATAAATGACTTTCCAAACAGCTATACTAAATAACTGCTTATTTTTTCTTTCACAGGCGTATTATAAAATTCCGAAATACCAACTACTGCTGTTAGTCAGCAGCATGGTGATCGTGTCCTTAGGTGCAAAGGTCTCTGAAAAGGCGCCAAAGGACTTCAAGAAGTCCAAGCCCAGTGAACTGTCTGCAGCAGCCAGTGTGGCTATGAAAAGCTTCAAGCTTCAGTCCGTTTCGCCGAGATCGTCAGCCTCTGCCGCCAGTATCAGATACGGATACCCTTACGCTATTGCACCCACCCTCTCCCCAGGTATCAGTGCGAGGTCGGATGACTTAGATAAGGAAGTAGTGATTCCTCAGGTAAGGTATTCGCTTAAGGTATCCGACTATGTTAAAACACTGGTATTCGACCACAAGGCGATTTTTTAAAAAAAGGGTTATTTCTTGTAATTCAGATTTTTTTCTTTCCAAAACTGTTCGTTTTTTCTTAGAAAAGGAAGGCCTAAACTATTAACCAGTGGAATTTTAAGCAAAATTTATTTTTCAGCTAAAATTTGCTTTTAACTTCAATTTTAATGTTCATAAAAATTATCCACCCTTAACATGATATCCCAAAAAACTAATAGAGGTATTTACATAAACATTTCAGCGCATGTTTTAAATAATATAGGCAATGAAATGACACAAAAGTTTGATTGTTGGTGAAATACTTTTTCTGTTATAGGTGTTTTTAGAAAAATTAAGTTGCGAATGTATGGAAAAAAATGCATATATACGTATATTTTTACCCGTCACTTCTTTGCTTCTCAAAATGTTTCTTAGATTTTGGTTGCTTTCATTCATCATTATATTCTATAACTTGTGTACAAAGCAAAAAATGATTGCAGCATTACCATTTTCTGTAGAGTGTTAACCATTTTGGATAAATTTCACTAAAATTCACCACAAATTTTCCTGTTTATCAAAATATATTATATTCTCAAATAACGTTTCTGTATTTATAGTGTTTATAATTTATAATAAATATAAAAACCAAGAATAGTTTTTAAAAAATCAAAGTTTTCAAAAGTTTTCCTTCGAACGTAGTCGGTTACCGTAAGATATCTGACTTCGTTCAAAGGAAAAATTTCGAAAAATTAGATTTTTTTAAAAACTATTTAAAACTAGGGTTTTTAGATGAATCGTCAATTATAATACAAAATGCTATAAATACAGCAAAATTATTTGAAAATGTAATGCGTTTTCAGAAATAGGAATATTGTCAGGAAAATTTAAATAAACACATCGTCAGCTTTAAACTAACAGACAAGTTTATTGAAGGAAAGTAGCGACTTGCAACTTTACAAAGTGAAGAAGTTGCCCGCGACTAGTGGGTATCAGCTTTTATATACTCGAACAGAATATTCGAGGAACAATTAATTTACATGACAAAGAAAGGTCTGGAATGTTAGAAAATATAAGGAAACAAACTAAAAATCCATACTTTGGATGTAACAGTCATGGCAGGCATAGAACCCGCAAACTCTGGGGTTGGATTGTGTGCTTTGATCATTCGGCCAGTGAGCTTGTCGCAAACTTTAAGCGGCAATATTGCTAGTAAATTTTAATGACGTTTAACCAAAACGGTTAACACTTTATACAAAACTAGCCGCCTTTGGCGACCAGCTGGTTCGCCATGAGTAACGGGTTTTAAAATTTTCAATTAAATCGCATATTCATTAGCCTTGAAGTAACTCCGGGCATTGATTGGCCTGAAATTAATATTTTCCTTAAGATGATGGACTGAAAGCTCTAAAAGAACGCGTTTTCCTAATAATATTCTTTAATTTTATAAATCAGTCAGTTTTAATGATTGATTTCGAAGACTGATTGGTGTAGCAACTTTTATTTAAAATATTAATAAAAATATTTTGTAAAATATGGCTCACAGAGCAAAGTATGAAGAAATCTATATTCATTATTCATAAATGCATTGTTTGACTCAAACTACATAAAATGTAATCATTTACTTCATTTAGATAAAATTAATAGTATTAAACAATATATATACCTATTAATAATATTTTACAAATTGGCCATTGGAAAGGATTTTGAATGCAGATCCTGTAAAAATTCAATCCTGTATAAATAAAGATAATTTATTCAATTAATGATTTAAATATTGCAAACGATCATAGAATCCTTTGCCATGCACTTTTTAAAGAAAATATCACATGTTATATTTATATTATTTTATCCAGTCACTTGCTAAAAGTTGCATTCCTTCAGATTTAATTTACGATGATAGTTTTTTTTTTTATTTATTTTTTAATTTGAACTTCTGTCAGAATGATGGCAACACGTTGATAAAACCTTATTTTTTCCCTTTGACGTGCTCTTGTAGATTTTATAGAAACCTTAGCTTTGCATTTATTTTTTTAGAATCTATCACATTTTATAATGAAAAAAATACATATTAATGATTCAGATATTGCAAACGATAATAGAAATATGCCATTAAGTCGGGATTCCAATGCATATCCTGTCTAAATTCGATCAGGTTTACCGTAAAGAAGATTTATTGAATTAATTATTAAGATATTGCAAACGATCATAGAATCTTTTGATTTGCATTTATTTTTTAGAAAATATCACATTTTATATTTCTTTTATTTTATCCAGTCACGTGTTAAAAGCTGCATTTCTTTAGACTTGATTTACGATGAGAGTTTTTTTTTTATTCGAACTTCCGGCATTCTTTTATTTTATCCAGTCACTTGATAAAAACATAGTTAAAATATTTCTTTAAAAATTCGTTAAAAATAGAAGCTTACGTTATAAATTAAAGAAACTGATACCTTTTGAAAGCTAATTTTTTTATATTTAAAATAATATGAAAATCATGTTTGTGCAATAATATTTTCGGAAGTTATAGCGCAAAAACGTCGAAATTTCGCTCAAATTTTAATTGATTCAAATTCTAATTAAAAATTCGAAAAAAGGGCTCCTAGGTGCACATTCCCGACTTCCAAGTTATACAGGTACCAAATTTGGTAGCTGTAGGTCCAACGGTCTGGCCTGTAGAGTGCCAACACACACACACCACACACGCGCGCACACACACACACACACACATTGAGCTTTATTATAAGTATAGATGGTAATGAAGCCATCCTATTTTTCTTTCTACACAAGTTATGAAATATAATGATGAAAGAAATGAACCAAAATCTAAGAAACATTTTGACATGCAAAGAAGTTATGGATAAAAATACCCGCATATATGCTTTTTTTCCATAAACTCATAACTTAATTTTTCTAAAAACACTTATAAATGAAAAAGTATTTCACCAACAACAAAAATTTTGCTCGGTTTTGCCATATATTTAAAATACACGCTGAAATTATTTTTTTTAAATTTTTATGTAAAAACCTCCATTAGTTTTTGAGATATCACGTTAACAGTGGGGAATTTTTATGAAAATTAAAGTTTTGAGAAATTTCAAGACAAATTTTAGCTGAAAAATATGATAGGCTTAAAATTACCCAGTATAATAATGTGGTCTTCCTTTTCCTAGGGAGTGTAAACTGATATGGAAAGAGAAAATTCTGAATTACAAGGCATATCAATAAAAAAATTTGCCAATGGGGTCGATAACCATTGTTTTTAACGTAGTCGGATACCTTAATTAGTACAATTCATTCCCAAAATTTACTCAAATCTGCAATTTTTTCAGAAGATATTTCTACATTTTAACCTGTTACAATTGATAAATACTTATATAACTAAAATGGACTATTGAATTTAGAACACTTTCTGCAGAATTTTGAATTCAAAAGTAGTTTCTGATCCTATACGTTATAGTACCACAGAAGGAGAACATGTTTTAAACAAATAATTAGAACAGTGCGGATATAAGACAGGACTGCTTTCTTCTTAATAAGTGTCATCGTGTTAAAATCCTAATTCATCACATCAGAGCTTTAGGGTATGCCCTTGTCTGTATTCGTTAATCATATATTATGCAAATGAAAATTTTAAGGAAATTGTAACCTTTACATTTAAATAAATCGAATATAGCCACAAGTGAAGTGTTTTTATCTAGAAACCTATTTTAACTTCCTGTTTACAAACTAATTCTGAAGCGAAAAAAAAAGGGCCCAGATGCAGAGACAGACACCTAGAGGACTGAATACAAATTGGGCAGACAAAGCCTCCACAGGTTCAAACCCCTATAAGGTGTGATTGTTTATTCCAGGATCTTGCAGTCTTCCTTTTAGACTACATAACATCAGGATGTAGCTTTAGAAGTAGATCGAATTTCAAATTAATTAACGTAACTGTAACGGAAATTGTCTTCCTAACACTTTCTCGCATATTATCTAATTAATTTATTAGTAAATTATTAATCATGTGTCTTTGGTAAAAAAGCCTATTAGAGTACAGTAAAAGCTCATTATTCGCGGGGTATAGGTTCCATAAATAGGCAGCGAATACAGAAACCGTGAATACGGGAAGTTAATTTATATGGGATTATAGAGGATACGCTCCTACGTGGGAAAATAATATATATAATCTAATACTATAATACGAGGAATGGTTGTCAAGTCGAAAATCGCCCCAGAATTAATAAACTCCGGTAAACTTGGGGGTCTGGGGTTTTTGGCCACGAGGAATCGATTGGCGCCGGTTTTGGTGCGCTACGGTCCAGCAGTTCGGAGTTACAGATAGGATATTTTCAAACTTTATTAGTTCGCCATAAAGGCTACTTAAATTTTCAAGCGGTAACGTGCTGCCATCTATAGCCAATATGGCGAACTAATAAAGTTTTATGTTTATGCTGTTATAGGTTTATAATATGTTTCTTATGTATGTATATATGTTTGGTTTTTCTAAATAAATTTGTCAAAAATATTGAACTTCAACACACTTCAATCTTTACCTTTACTTTACCTTTGTATAGAATAGTTCCCTTTCCAAACTCTAACTTTGTTTAGAATAGTTTACAATGGTGCACTTTAACCGGTTATCTTTTCACCAATGGTTTCACAAATTTTCTTATGGCATGTATTGTTTTGATAAATCACAATTGAAAATTTAAATCTTCGAGTTAGCTTCGATATCTGTTTTCTCCGAGCGGAGCTCGGTCACCCGCTGGTATAATATAAAATCAATTTAATTGAAGGTTTTTGAACATTTTGATTAATTATCTTAAGGCTTAGGCAATGGTTTGAAGAATTTTGTCATTTTCTCTTGCTTGGCAGTTTTTAAAAGCTCCTTCCATTCAGACTGATACGCAGCAGTCGCATCAGCAATTTGCCTCTTAAAAATAAGACTTCTTTCCATAGACGTTCATAAAGAAATCGCAAAACTTATTACCATTCTTAAACCTTCACTAAGATTTTTTAAATTAAATGTGACGTTTCCAGTGCTTGTTGAAGCCTCTTCTTCAATGAGTTGTGAATTTAACATTTCCTCCAAATCGGTTTGAGTCAAATCTTCATCTTGCGATTCAAGCCTGAATGTCACTTGATTCTATCTGTTCGAACCCATCTCGTCCTATTCCATTCGCGATTTCGGCTATGTTTGCAGTCAAAGTTACAACTTGCATAGATTCATCGTCCTTTTCCATAGTCAGAGCAGGCCACAGTTTTTTCCAGCATGACTTCAATGTGTGTGGCTTGTGTACTTATTAGATCCGAGAATAAAGAAATGTTTAGCCGCGAATATAGGAATTGGGTCGCATTTTTTTAATCCGCAAATAGTGAAAACGCGAATGAAGGAAGCGCGAATAAGGAGCTTTTGCTGTACAATATCCTTTATGGCTTTTTGCAACTATGAGCCGTTGGAAGGCGATTAAAACAAACAGAAAGTCGAATGCGTATTTTAGACGCCCTTTTTTTTGATTAAAATAAAAAATAAAAAAAGATAATTAAATTGGTAATTATAGAATCACAAATCAAATTTCATATATCTAAATCGCTGCGTTTTTTAAGTAAGAACATTCACAAGCTAGTGAAAATACAAACAGACAAACAGTTAACCTCTTGATAGATTTGGTTCATAGATGGTTGCGCTTTAGATTATAAATCTGTACTTTAAATTTAATCATCTACCCCTCATAATTTTACAGATATCGTATTAGCTTAAACTCAGATAGCAGGATAGACAGACTTCCTCAGAATAGATTTATTTTAAAATTCGAGAGAAATCTATGAATTTTGAGTAGAATCCATAAATCAAATGTCATCCATCTAACTCAAAGCGTTTTGGAATTATCGAATTCATGGACAGAATGATAGACTAACGTAATTACAACCATTAGGAGTGATCTCTAACAAAACTTCCTCGCGCACACAATAATAAAAGTATTATCTTAAGAAACGCCTTGCATGGATTTCACGTTCAGTCGTTTAAAAATATTAACAATATAACGAAATTTTGAGTTTATACCAAATATATAGGGTGATCCTTGGCGATTTTTTAGGCGGCGGTTAAAAATATCCACAAATCGACAGTCAGGTCTTGCAGTCTTGGCGAAGATCTGTAATTTTGGTTGATAAAACTAAGCACCAAACTTCGTGCCTCTAAACATAGTCCTCTTCCTTTTTTTTGAATTATAAGATGCAGAGGAAGTGAGTGTTTACTTTGGCATATTTTGATACATACCTGCAATATAAAGATAAAAGTATTCGCATCAGATTGCGTACCGAATTGCATTTGTCTATCTGTCTGATTTTTCCAATTACTTTAATTAAAGTGAAATTAAATTTTTTTAAATGCTTTTTTTTCAGAAACTAGAAAATTTATAGAGTATGAATTATTCCAATTTCAATTTTCCGAATATTTTTGTGGCCCTCCACTTCCTTTTTAATATACTTAGGTTTACATTTTAATTATATATTTTATAATTTAAAATTTCTTTTACACTTTACTTATATACTTATATGTATATATTGTATATATATTATATTTAGTAATTTCAAAGTAATATAAAATTATAGCTGATCATATCAGATTTAAAACCTTATAGCTTGCAACATTTTCAGATTCTTTACCTTCCACTTTATGACGCAAAAAACTTTTTTTCTCTCCCCCCCCCCCTTCGTTCTGAATATGAAATTCAACATTTTTGTCATTTTAAAATTCATTTTTTTGTTTCATTTTATTTCCTTTAAGTGGTTCTTATCCCCAATCAAAAAATCAATTTAAATTCATTATGATACCTTTAAATTGATATATAATACAGGATGATCAGCGAATAAGCCCTAATTTCAAAATTAAATATCTCTTCAACAAAGATCGATAGAATTATGCGGTAAATTGTACGTTTATTAGCAAAACTGTAAAAATGCTGTACAAAAGGTTAGAAAATTTAGTTACGAAAATCGTAAACAGATGGCACTTTAATCACAATGCCCATAGACGCTTTCAGTGTGAAGTCAAAAATGAAAAATGACTCCCGATCTGACTCCTTGTGACTTCTTTCTGTGGGAAGCATTGGAATACACTGTCTATAGAAACAATCCCGCCACTCTAGTTGAGCTTGAATCGTTGATTGGTGTTGTATGTGATTCCATTTCCGTTGAGACATTGCAAGACGTGATGTCAAATTTCATTTTTCGATTACGCCACCTTATTGTTTCGAACTCTGAACATTTTGAAAAAATTGTATATTGATTGCAAAAACAGTATCACTTTTTTTTTCAAGGCTCCTTTCAGAAAAAGAATTTTCAGCGAAGAGCGCCATCTGTTAACTATTTTTGTAATTAAATTTTCTAACTCTTGTACACTATTTTTACAGTTTTGCTTATAAACTTACCGCATAGTTCAATCGATCTTTTTTATAAAGATATTTAATTTTGAAATCCGGGCTTATTCTCTGATTACCCTGTACATATAAATAGAAAATGCGTTTGAAAAATAGTTGATTATTAGTTATTTTTGTTTCCTTCGAAAATTTTACTGTATATTTATTTATCCATTATACTGTATATTTATTGTTACTTATTGTTATTATTTATTGCATATTTATTTTTTCCATTTCTTTTTAAGACGATATGTATATTTGTCGATATGTCGTATTGTATATTTATTGCTATTATAAACTGAATATTTATTGCTACTTATTGCTATTATTTACTATATATTTATTGTTACCATTTCTTTTTAAGTCGAAATCCTTTAGAAGCAAGGTGGCCGCATCCGAAGAATCTTTTAAGAAGTCTCCGAAGAAATACAAGTCTCCCTTCAGCTTCGGGGCCACCCGGAGACTGGGTTTCGATAGCGATGAGGAAACCTCGACAGAAAAGAAAATTTTCAGTTACAGGACACCCAAATACAGAAACTACGATGAGTTGGAAAGCGTGTACCAGCCTAGAAGAGTGGACATCAGCTCTCCTTACTCATCTTTTTCATACACCCCGAAGTCTTCAAGACGACCTCCTGTGTCTCCAAGAGACCCTTACCTATCCCCCTCTCATGAGCCATCTGACACCTTCTATCCATCAGTACCCAAAGTGAAAAATTACGGGTCCTCATACAGGTAAAAATTTATTTCCATGATATTGGCTTCTTAAAATGAGCCTTGCACGAATTACAATTCAGATCTGTCATTCCCCTGATACTGGCTCCTTATAATGAACCTTGTACGAATTATACTTCGGATCTATCATTCTCCTGATACTGGCTTCTTATAACGAACCATATTCGAATTATAATTCAGATCTATCATTCTCCTGATACTGGTTTCTTATAACGAACCATATTCGAATTATAATTCAGATCTATCTATCTCTTGATACTGGCTTTTTATATGAACCTTGCACGAATTATAATTCGGATCTGTCATTCTCCTGATACTGACTTCTTATAATGAATTTTGCACGAATTATAACTCATATCTATTATTCTTACTGGGTTCTTATGACGAACCATATGTGAATTATAATTCAGATTAATTATTCCCCTGATTTTTACTTCTTAAAATGAAACATTTATGAGTTATAATTCAACTTTAAATAAAAAATTATCTTTACCTTTTTTGTAATCAAGTAAAAAATGGCCTAAGTAGGTGATGTAGACGAAATATAGTTTCTAATAATGAACTAGTATAGAATTTGTTCATGGTCATATGCTATACATCTAACAGACTGGGTCAATTTGGTTTTGGAATCCACTGAATACCTTGCAAAAGGGACAGTACAAAACAATATAATAGTTACTTAAAATGCGTTGGTAGTTTTGCTTGTTACGATGGTGTCATATGAATTGCCGCCATTTGTGCATTCTTCATATTTCTCAATTTATACTGAGGTATAAATTCTGAGAAATAATACTATTACCCAATTTAATACAACATATTTAAATTATTTAAAATTTCTAATTTCTAAATGTGCTCTGAAAAAAGGTAAATTATAGTAAAAGAAGAGTTAAAAGCTCGTGCTTTCAGACGAATCCTGTATCATCAGCTGAGTTGTGCTATCACATCAAATATCCATTTTTAGCTTTTAAATAACGCATTTAAAAATTATTTCCTTTAATTTTTTGATTGGTTATCCGATTTAATTAGAATTTAATTAGAATGAACTAAAAAAATTTATTCAACAATTTTGCTGGACCATACATAGATATTTTTTTGTTTTAAAAATGAATTCGGTTATTACATACATCCGGTATTAAGCCATAAAGTGGAAGTATAAAAAATAAATATTCTAGTTAATTCTAAGTATTCTAGTTCCAAATTCTTGGTATATGCGAGATGCTCAATAAATGTTCCTTCTGTAATTTTAAAATGAGGTGTGAAGATCATAAATACATTTGATCTTTTATTTGTTGATTTAGCCCTTTTTTTTTCCTCGTTATGGTTTTATTTCTGTCATTGTGCCAGACTATCTCCGTGACTTCATTTTTATTTTATTCAATGAAACCTAAGAATTCTTCTTTACAGCTTAAAATCCTTTTTTTATGTTGAAATAGAAATATCCTTCAGGGACTTAACCGTGGATCACGTTCTTTTATCTCTATTCTTATCGTATAAAACCTGAATGTATTTTCAAAATTGTTGTTTGAAACAAGAAGATTTAATAGTAAGCCTAACGGGATTGTTCTGACCCTGAAAGATTTTATTCTTATAATTCTTTTTTCTTTTTTGATTTCTCTAAAGTATTTGTTCATTCTAGAAATTCTTAATATTTTCCCGTTCGTCAGTGGAAAATAATATTGGTAAAACCATTTATATAAAAACGCTTATATTCCAGTTCATTCCAAAGTTGAAAAAATAAGCAAAAATGTATTAATTAAAACAAATCCTTTCCTTAAAAAATTTGGTACAATTTGGCTTTTAGGCTACCAGAAAGCACCCAAAAAAATTGTCGCCAAATTATAAAAATATACTCAAGTGCATTATTGTGTATTATAAAAAAATTTTGAACTTGCTAATCACATGCTATATAATTTGGCGATTGAAATTGCCTAATAGGCGAAAAGGTTTTCTTGGCGTTTTTTAATTGCCGTTACAACCGATAAGTAAATTCAGCTTAAATATTTATTTGGTCAATTTTGATTAAATCTACTTTATCATGATACCCTTAGTAGCTATCTTCATCTACAAATGGAGTAAAAATAAATTAAATAAATAAAAAAGAATAAGAAGGGCTTTTAAAAATTTTGCAATCTCGGCAGTTCTTAACACAATCCCATTCTGAGCAAAGAACATCGCTTAAGAAATCTTGATTTATTCTAATTAGTTGATTGTTTGTTGTTAATTGAGGAAGAAGAAATATCAAAACCGAACACAATTATGTGAAGGAGGCCATAATTGATGGCAATTAGTTAATAGATGTCACCTAGTTTAAATTTTATTTTCCTCGACTGAAAGTTATTTATTTTTATTAATTTTTGAGTATATTACATTCCTGTTACAAAAAAGTTAATAATTATAAACCTCAATATTTATTATTAATGAATCGTAAAGGTTATTAATTAATTTAAAAATAATTAATAATAATAACTTGCATAAAAGAGTTATTAAAAGTGAAATATTAATAACTGTCCTTCTTTGATTCACTGCAAAAGTATGCTTTGGTTTACAAATAATATTTAATATATACAAAAACTCCATGGAAGATTGTTAATTCATACATCATAAAAAATTTGTGTAAATCGTAATCAAATATTTTTTTTTCAATGCATTTTGAAATAATATGTTATTTTTAATAATTCAAAATGAACATTGCATAAGTCTTTTGGTACTGGAGTATGACGCATTTAGAAGAATTTCGATTGTTTGATAATGAAGAATTTTGTGCATTTAAAAAATTGTATTCTTTTCATTAATACGTTTATAATCTTAACATGAACATTTTAAGAACAAATATAACTGACCATTTATGTTAAGAAAAGAATGTAGTTTTAAAGGGATAATTTTTTTTAATAATAACTTATTAACAACAAGCTTTTCACTTTTTAGTTGAACTTTTTTTTTCTTGTTTAAATTATTTTTTAATTATATTTAATCACCTAAAAGAAGCCTACAATAAATAGCCTACATGTCTGTAAAACAGTATATTTTCAAATCGTCTGCAACCAAATCTTATTTGTCCTTGTCTACATAGCCATTTTATTATTTATTACAAATAAAAATCGATTCGAATGACGATATTCTTTCTACACCAAAAACATAAACAAGATTAATTGCAATTTGCATTTTTCGTAGAGGAAATGTGTTCTTTAATTATGCAAAATGTAGGATTGAATGTACGATTTTCCTTTTATATTAAATTATAATGACTTAATGGGTCAACAAAATAACTCTTCTTGTGAGGTTGGCGACAGATTTTCGAACTGTTTTGGCTTTTTTCTTTTATTTAAACAATGATTCAAATTCATGAAACATAATGCGACATAACTTTTTTTAAATTATGTCTTATTTGTACCTCTATAGCTGACATTAAAATGAGTATTTCGCTTGACAAATAATAAGTATTAAAAGTTAATTGTTTTAATTACTTATCAAAGTTAGACGCTGAGTATCAATTTTATTTAAAAAAATAGGGTCATTTAAAAATAAATAAATGAATCTCCTACGAAATTAAAAATCAGCGAAGTTCTTAGCATACATGGAATAAGATTTGTGAATATACTTTAAACTGAAATAAGAATAATACTATTACTAGTGAAAATAAATAATACATTTTTTGAATAGGTATTATCTTTTTATTATTCAACCAACTAAATCAATTATTATGCCTTACAGAAACATAAGAATGCTATTATGTTTTTAAGAGAATAAGAATAACATTATCTTGATGCTGCCTTTATGGACCAGTCCTGATTTTTGAGCCTATTTTGAAAAGTCCATACAAAAATGATTGTTTCTGTTTCCTTAATCTTAACGTTTCTTTCGTGATTTTTTTTAATTCTCGTGCATAAATAAGAATCAATTATACAATAAAAAATGTATATAAATTGTCTTTTTAAAATACACTTTTTTTTTAATGTAACCATTTTCGCAAAACAAAACAAAAAAAACCTGGAATTAATCTCCAAGAAACTTTTTGGCAAATGTGCCATATAATTAAACTCTTTAATAAGTGTCGTATCTTCAATGCATAAAATTGTGAGCCTTCAGCAAGGCAGTGAATCCCACAACGACTTGGTCTCATGCTTGAGAATTTTGAGCTTTGTAATGAAGTAAAGAAAACTTATACTTGTGTATTAACCCCTTCGTATACAATAATGAGCTTGATTCGTTCAGCGACTTACCGAATTTTTAATTTTTAATCTGCAGGTGAGCAAAAGTGTTAAATAATTTTAAATGCAAAAATTGCTTAAAAATTATTCAACATCTTAAATGCTTTTATATTATGATAGGAATTAAAATAATAATTTGTGTCTCAAATAGGATAGGATCTTATTAGAAAGTTAAACAAATTCATAGGTCACGAGATTAATCGCATAGTTCTGGCGAGCAATAGTTGGGAAATATTGATCTTTGAAGTGAATATAGCTTTTTTTTAAATAGAACCTTTGATATTAATCGCTGCATGCGGTTAATAAAGTACAGAAAAGTCGAATGTGTAATTTGAATATATAATTAAGTTTTAAATCACATATTAAATTTTGTCTCTTTAAATCATTGTGTTTCCGAGTTATTGCGTATAAGTATTGCAAAAGTACACACCAACAAATAATTAACCTTTTGATGGATTTGTTTCCAAATTTGATATGATATATATTTTAGATTTTATTAGTATTTTATAGATAGCATACTTTGACCAGGCGCATAATGACTAACAACTTTTAACATTATCATGTTAAAAGGCGCATAATGACATTCTTTGTTTAAATGAATTATATGAATAATTAAGAGCAAGACTTTATTTTAACTATTTTTTTCACAGTAGCGATCGCGATGTTCCATCCTATGGTGTTGGCAAATACGAGGATCCATACAGTGACGTATCTGGAGAATATGGAAAAAGCAGCTACAGTGGATCTTCCAGCTACCCACCAACTGGAGGTCATTACGGCTATGAAGAGGATTATACTGTCGAGAGCAATAAACCAATTACAGGAGACATCAGAAAGAGGCTTCTGGATTACGCAGGCGCATCCGATCTGTACGAGGGTGAACCAGATTACCTCCAGGAAATCGCAAGGAACAAGCACAAATATGGGCACGTAGCCAATGACTATTATGGAAGTGGGCCACAGGGGTACAGAAGTTCTTACAGAGATTTCCCATATGTGGAATCTAAAGTATCCATAGTGAAAAAACCGAGGTCGTAAAAATATGAGCACATCTGTTGCCATGAAGGCATAATATGCCATGGCGTGCCTGTGGATAACACAAGATTTTTCATCTGTGAGAGAATATACAATCCTTGTGGACTGTAAAACAAATGGAATCATTGCATCACATTTCCATGTGAATGACACTGAAGAACTATTATCATTAACACGACTGTCAATTCACATTATTTATAACGGACATTTTTGAATGCCAAGATTAGCTACAATGGCTTGAATAAACTGTTTTGTAGTAAATTATGTGTTATATTCAGGTAAAGTTTGGGGTAAAGTTTAGGAAATGCAATTGCTTTGATTTAATTTTATATTGTTGTTAATATTATTAAATAAATATTAACAAAAGAACTTCTAAAGTAACTAATATTCTTTTCTTGCTTTAAATAAAAAATATTTATGCAATCATTTTTGCATATTTACACTATTTAAAATTGGTATTAGTCTCATAAAGCAATATATATTAAGGATTAAGGGATGAAATTATAACCATTCATTTACTGCAATTATGTAATTTGCAAATTCAGTCAAACATTTCAAAACAAATGTAAATAAACAAATTCCTAAATACCATAATTGTAAGATTTATTTTTTACTTTAAGATATTACTTAAAATTTATCATTTAATTTATACTTTTGCATTTTGGATCAGTTCAATATTATCTATATCTAAATTATTGGAAACAATGATTAAAACGTGGTAAGAGTTGAAATAAAATGCCCTCAAATTTATGAAAATATAATTCCTTTCTTTCTTTACAATTTAATTTAATTGTTCAATCTGTTAAACATTCTAAAAAGAAACTAATAAAAAATTAAGCAAATTCATCCTTTTTATTTTTAAATAGCCGCCTTTGGCGACCAGCTGGTTCGCCATGAGTAATACGTTCTAAAATTTTCAATTAAATCACATATTCATTAGCCTTGAAGTAATTCCGGGCATGTATTGGCCTGAAATAAATATTTTCTTTAAGATGATGGACGGAAAGTTCTAAAATTACACCTTTTCCTAATAATATTCTTTAATTTTATAAATCAGTCAGTTTGAACCATCGGTTATGCTTCCAAAATATTAAAAAAAAATTCGATGATGTTGCGAAAATATTAAATATGTTTTTTAAAGAAAGCGAGAAAGGGAAAAAAAGTATTGAATTAATGATACAGATATTGCAAACGATTTCATAAATATGCCATTAAGTCGGGATTTCAATGCAGATCCTGTCTAAATTCAATCAGGTTTACTGCAAATAAAGAAGATTTATTGAGTTAATGATATAGATATTGCAAAAGATTGTAGAAACCTTTGCTTTGCATTTATCTTTAAAGAAAATATCACATTTTATATTTATTTTATTTTATCCAGTCACGTGCTGAAAGTTGCATTTCTGTAGATTTATTTTGCGATGATAATTTTTTTTTATTTGAGCTTCCGGCATTCTTTTATTTTATCCAGTCACTTGATAAAAACATGGTTAAAATATTTCTTTAAAAATTCGTTAAAAATAGAAGCTTACGTTATAAATTAAAAACACTGATACCGTTAGACAGCTAATTTTTTTATCTTTAAATTGATATAAAAATCATACTTGTACGATCATATTTTCGGAAGTTATAGCGGAAAAACGTCGAAATTTCGCTTAAATTTTAATTAATTCAAATTCTAATTAAAAATTCGAAAAAAGGGCTCCGAGGTGCACATTCCGGACCTCCAAGGTATACATGTACCAAATTTGGTAGCTGTAGGTCCAACGGTCTGGCCTGTAGAGCACCAACACACACACACACATTGAGCTTTATTATAAGTATATAGATAATAATTGTGGTCAGCACGGTAGTCAAATTATGTATTAATTTTCAAGTGATAATTCACCGAATTTGGTAATCCAATTCCGCTATAACCTATAACAAGAAAATCGAATAACTCCCAAGTAAAATTTCTGGTTGCCTCTTGAGCTCATTTTTCAATATGACTTATATTTTGTGAGCATTGAACTGTTGGTGAATGATTCCAGACTTGGCGACAATCCATGGCATAATTTTCAGTTTAATCAATGATTTTGACTAACTAGGGTAACATTTTTTATTCAACATAGATTTTTAAAATATGCTGAACACCCTTTTTGAAAACACTTTTACCAATAACAATTTATATATCTAATTGTTGAAGTATATATTTTTTCATCCCTATAATTATTTTTAAAAATAATGCATTGTACAAGTATTACACAGAAATTTATTTGTATAACAACATTCTAAAGATATAAGAGCAACACTTAAACAAGTATGTGTGGCCCACACAACTGAATTTATCTCTGGAGACTCTACATTAAATATGATAATCCAAATAGAGGTGTCACAAGGACTCTAAAAAATTTTTTAATTATTTATTTTTATATTTTATATATATTAAATATATTATTGTATATCTTATTACATATCAAAAAATACAAATATGAAATTCAGTTTAATGCATTTTATCTCAACCAATGAAAGATTTGAGTTGATTTATATATAACCAATTTTATTGTGCATAAAATTTATTGAGTAAAAAGTAGATTGACTTTCAGATTCAGATATTTTTGTGCAATTTGATAAAGAAATAGGTTTGACCATAATCTTGATCTTCAATTCTAAATATTAATTAACCATGATATTGTATAAATTATACAGAATTTTGAACTACTTTTCAATCAAAAATTTCTTATGTATATACAGCTGACAATGCAAAAAAAAAAAAATAACAAAATTTATTTACAGCTCTATTTTTTTATATGCTTTGTTATGAAATGATTTTGTTAAATAAAATTTTTTTCAAATGCGTTCCATGAGTTTTATTTCAACAATTTTTTAAATTCAAAGAGCTTTTTTATATACAATGAATGAGAGTATTATTCTAAATCAAGATCCAATTTCTAGATAAGTTTTACTGCAACTAGATGCTATGATTTTAAACAATGTATTTTAAATAGCTTTTGGTAATGCATGCTTATATTTTAATTGAATTATCAAATTATTGTTTTAAAAAAGGCTTGGAGGTGGTAAATGAATATTTAAATTATTTTTAATTTTGATAGGAATGTTAAATAGTACTTATCCAATACCTTGGCATAAGAATTGGGCAAACTAAAATTTATATACATATATATGTATATAATAAACTAACTAAACTAACATATTTATTATTAACATAATTGTTGCCAAGCAGTACATTGTAGCCAAATGTTTGAAACAACTTAGTATTTTATGGATATAACTACGGGTATATTATATTAATTGCACTTGATATAACTATAAGCATTAGATCTTAGCATAGAAGCCAAACATTTCACTCAAATATGAGTATTAGATCTTAACATATTACAGCTAGTCCCATCCCAATAGAAAAGTACCTGCCACATTTTCATTTAAGTAAAAATAAGTATGATCATACAATAAAATGAGAGTTAATTGAAAGCATGAAGTTCTACAATAAATAAATAAATTTGAAGAGAAAAAAATTTTCAAATAACTTTAATGGCACTCATTAACCAGATAATACAAAAACATTAACAAAACACACAGCATCATAAAAAAATTTGTGACAAAATCACACATGCTTTTTGTTAGCTCTTGAAAATTTCAATGTGTAGCATAAACCAAGAACTTTAATAATAATAGCACTTCAATACACTGGCAAAGAAAATGTTTCTTAAATGAATGACTAGAGAATCAAATTGCAACTGACAATTCCATTGATTACTTAAATTCAGAAAATAAAACATGAAAATCAACAATATTAAATAAATTTAAAATATGATCTAACAATCTTAAAATAATAATCTCATAATTAAAAGTCTTCAAAAGAGCTCATTTAAGGTGGGTATGACACATTATACAAATAACAACAACAAAAATGACATTTAAAATAACTTTACATAACAATACTGCATTCCCCAAATAACAAAACAAAAAAAGTTTGTCTCTTTCTCAGTTCTCAAAGAAATCACACAAAATTGAGCTTTAGTCATAATGGAAAATCTATATTTAATAAATATACTATCACAGTTAAAAAATATAGTATCGAGAAAAGTTAATTTCAAACTTAATACAACAATCCATATTAATACTAGAGTAGAATACAAAAATATAAAATAACAGTTCTCTATCATAATACTGGAAAATATTTATTATCCTTGAGAAGTATTAAGTATCAAAAAGCATTTTTTGATTATATGAAAGTTATCACTAAAGTTATCATGACAAATGATAATAAAATATCTTTGAAAAACATTATGAAGGACTTGCATGCTAAGTCTTAACATTTTTCAAATTGCTTAAATGCAACTAATTAAGTACACTTATTTTGATTTGATGTTATATCACGTTTTTTTTATGTTGTTAATGGATTTTTACATTAAAAAATGAAATATGACAACATATTCTATAGTTGTTTGATAAGTTTAAAAAAATTTAATCAAAGGTAAAATTTAAAACACCTTTCAGAACATATTAAATTCAAATGATTCTATCAGCTAATTCCTTAAATCTACAAAAGAAATTAATAATTGCAATAATTTAAAATGTATTCCTAAATTAAAAATGAAGAAAAGAATGTCAATCCATAGCATGGCTGTGAGTTAAATCATAAATCTGGCTACAAGCTCTGTGTTTCAAAATGAGGCACATAATTCAGAGATGATTTGAATGAAGGACTTTAAATTATTCCAATTCTGCCTTTTTAATAGATTGTAGATTGTTCTGCAAAGAAAAAAAAAGTGAGAATGAATTAATTATACAACCCTTTACAAACAAAAACTTTTGAAGCAAGTAATAAAAGCAAAAATTTGGCATCTTGTATAAAAAAGAAAGTATTTTAAAAATTCTTTAAAATTTTAATTTATATCAAGTAAAGGCTGACACAAGTTTAGTTTAGTTTAGTTACATTAATGTCCTGTTTTGAAGCAACACTAGGGCTATTTTGGGATGAACCTCGTAATTTGAACCGCAGTCAGATGACGAGGACGACACCTGAGCTGGCACCCCCTCTCCAAATTTCCACAGAAAGCCAGCGCCAGGAAAGCAAGTTAAGAAAATGGGTGTAATGATTTAGTGGTAAAAATTTACAAATTGGGAGGTAGTGAATTTTGGTTTTTACAAATAGTCTCAGTGAAGATATACAATGTGAACATAAATATACAGCAAATCTAATACAGGCAAAAAAAGTTTAGTGTATTAAGAGGTATGCAATTTTGCACTTTTATGCATATTATGTGCTGCCTTCTCATTTAAAATAACTTAGTCCATTCCTATTAATCCATAGTACATTCTTAAATTGAAAGATAAAACTAGCAAGTCAAATAAGAAAGGATATGCATGATGATATAATAATTAGCAGAATAAAAATGAGAAAGTATTAAAATTACTAATAAATTATATCAAAACAAAACAAAATATTAAACACTTTTATTTAAATATTAACTGTTTAAGTCTAGGCAGCTGAATCATACTCTGCTTGTTGAATGCTTAATAAAAGCTCCAGTCACTAAAGTTTTCACAATATATTTTAATTTCACATGTGTTTAAAAATATTATCAGACAGGCAGATTTTCCACTGTTATTGGATTTGTACACAGATAATTTAGAAAACACTAAGCTGATATTAAGTACCTACAGTAACAGTTAATAAAAACTAATATAACTCTAGGCAGCTGAATCATACACTTGTTGTGGAATGCTTTCGATCTCGATGACTGCCTCCACTCCAATTAATCCATAGTA
>JAPMOQ010001652.1:3631931-3710282 GCA_026543055.1 Argiope trifasciata
ATATATATATATATATATATATATATATATATATATATATATATAAAGGAATACTATTACAATATATGCTACCAATTGTACAAATAAATTTTATGTAACAATAACATAAAAATGTAAGATGCCACTATACCTGAAGTTTAATCCAGGAGAAATTGGGGAATTTTCATCCAGTCTTCTAAATTGATATTTAGGATAACATTTAGATTCTGAATAGTCAAAATCACACTGCCAGTCAATTACTATTGCCATCGCTGCACCCTATTATGAAAAAAAATTATTTAGGAATAATGTATATTATATTTTATTATATATTTGCAATAACAATAGACACATAATTATACAATATATTATAAAATATATTATAAGCATACACATAATATGAATTAAATTTATATATATAATTCCTATTACATAATATGAATTAAATTTATAAGCATAATATTGTATTAAGAAAAAAATTTGTGTATGATCACTCATTTCAAATACTTAAAACACTAAGCGAGGTTTATGGTATTTGAAGGATTCTAAAGAGGAAATTAAATGTGATTGCAGAAATCCTAAAATGCTCTGTAAAAGAAAGATTAACCGCTAAATAAAGCATTTTATTCTTCAAGACCATAATTCATTAATAATACAGCAGCTACAGATTTACAATACATCTTAATATTTAAAGTACTCTTTTTCTATCCAAATTATACAAAGTTTTTATATTTTTAATACTAGTACTCCTTGTTTATGAAGAATAAGTAAGAATTTATAGATGTAAGACATTAATGTGCATGGCACAGAAATCCTTCTTATTATTTATTTCCAAATGGGAATAGTCAAATTTAAACTACTTTACAAATTTCAGATTGCTACATTAAGTATTTTTACAGATGCACTAAACTGAGTGCTTTGTTTAGATAATTAACTAAGCTTCAAAACATAAATTGATATCAGAGTAATTAAAAAATCTATTCAACCAGTAGGAAGAAAGTATCCAAGAAATTAAGAAATATGCTTTATACACATTATTTACTAAATATGCTTTTTACAGATTATGTTAGTAATTATTGCTATGAATTACCAATGGAAACTGATGTTTCATATATTTCAAAACAATTATCCAACAAAAATGGTCTATGTATTGTCTTAAGACTCAAAAATTACCTTTTTAATGGAATCCTTTTTATTTCCATACAATTTTTTTAAAATTTAAATATACTTTTTAAGTTAATTTGATACACAATCTATAACAATATTTGTAAAAGTGTTGATGGAATTCAAATTTGTCCAGTATAATATTCAAATGACTGCTTATAAAATTTTCACTTTAGCTTTTATTTCGTAATAAATACACTTTTTAATTTGTAATAGTGATTCAAAATAAATTTTTTAATGAAAATATATTCTGTCTTAACCATTTAAAAAGTTAGTAGTCCAGGTGAACAAACTAGTCACTGGCTTGTCTACAGTATTTAAGAACATGATGTAAATAGCATATATTTAAATGAATTGTTTAATATTCTTAAATTTGCTATCAAACTATTTAGGATTTGCTCCAGAGATAAACAGCTTGTACTGTAGCACAGGATGACAAGCTTGTAACGGCATGAATTTCCAAACATAAATCTGAAAACTATGTATGTTACTTGGCTGCCATCTGGAACACAATAGAAAGAGAAATAAATGGGATAGCAAAAAAATCCAGAACTGACTTGTTATAGTTATCCTCCCCCTCCCCTATTCACATTTCATTTTGTCTAATTTTGATGAATTTCGGGACAATTTTGCCATCACTATTTGTAGAACCAGTATTCCATGGTGATTTGAAACATCTTTAACTCTTCATGGGCAATTTTAATTCACCATTCCCCCCCCCCCCACAAACAGTTAATTCCCATGGATCTAAAAAAAATTAATGGCATGAACATCTGTACTATGTATTTTTTAATCATTCTCATAACTTCTTTTTATATACATGTTGTATGGGGGTTGAACCACTAATCTAATTGAGGGATAAGGATATGTGCTAATACATTTAATTTACATGGATAGATCATCACAATTCTGTAAAAGAAATTGAATACCCAACAATCAACCCTGTAATCAGTTATGTAGTTTGAAAATATGTAGTGTTTAAATAAAAAAACTTAACAATCTCAGCATTAAACTGATTTAATTCAATTATAAATGAATGCTTGCACTGCAATTCAATCACAATGTACAGTTGATTGTGAAAAATTTATATCAAGTGGTTCATCATGAAATACATAAGTATAATGGTATTCATTTTTTTATAATAATTTCAATCTAAATATATGAAAATGCAACTATAATTGAACATGTAAAAATATAATTAAATATACCTTTACAGCAATTTCATCATAATTTCCAGGAACAATATCTTCCAATACAAATATTGGGCAGAGAGGATCTCTGACAGGGTGATAAGTACAGTGTTTTAAGTAATTATCATCATAATAATCAGGAATATTTCTCCTTAAAAATAAAAAATAAAAGTCAATCGGGATTTCACTGAATTTTATATAAGAAAACCAAAATTTAAACCAAAAAATTAAACAGAATTGAATACAGAATTATTAAAGAGTACTTTAACTTAGAACTGCTGTATTTCCTCAACCATAAAGCTTTACAATGCAAATTATTGAGAAGAGCATGTTAAGAAATTCCTCTTCTGATTACTTTTAGTCATACTATATATACATACATATACACACACAGACAGAGAGAAATATTTAAAAATTAAAATACATAGGTTTAAGGTGGTAAAAAAAATAGAAATAATATATTTATTAAATAATAATTTAAATACATAATAAAAAACATAGTCTGATTTTGAAATAAGTATATTTTTATCATCAAGCAAATAAGTTCATTTATCTACAAATAGATTAATTATGGAATCAAAATTTTAAATAAGTCTGAAAAGGAATTATGTACAGTTATACAGAAAAACAAAATTCATGGAAGTATAAATAAATATCATGATAATTTTTAACTCCTAAAGAACAGATGCAGGTGGACAAAAGTGCTGGCACAGAATGAAATCTGGCCAATCACTGACTTTTTGAAAGGGTTACCACATTTTCTTCTCCCAAGATGAATGTGTCTTATATTACATAAAAATGCGCAAATAATTTGTAAAATGTACTAATCATATAGAAAAAAAAAGTGTATGATAATAGATATCATATCTTCAATCATAATTTGAAAAACTAATTAAAATATTTGATATTCAATATTAAAAAATAAAAAATAAACAGCATTTTAATATAATTGATGATATGACAGTGTATACCAGAGAATCGATACAAAATATTAAGGCAAAAGAAAAAATATATATATTATATTGACATTTAATATCTTATATTATTCCATCAAAATTGTCATAATTAGTGCTTCACAGCAGCATGAAATTCTAAAAATGCAGATCAATATTATCAGATGAATATTACAAAATTCCTATTCAGTGGACAGTCTTTATTTTGCTTCTGCAAACAATATATCTTCTAAGTTTAGTCATCTATTTTAAGACAGTTAATTTAATGTTTTTTTATTGTTATTGGAAAAATCCAAAAATTGATCAGCCATAAATATATGTACCTTAGAAGACCTACTTAATATATAATGAGCTGTTATAATGAGCAATTTATATTCAACTTTATGTTGAACAAAATTATGAGATTTAATTACAACAGAGATATTTCTTTCTAATTAAAGCACCATAAAAAAACTCGTTATTTATGTGATATGACAATTAAACTTTTAAACAATATTCATAGTTTTTATCCCACTTTTGTAAAACAAAATAAATATTAAATATTTTGTAAATTAGCAAAAGATTTCAATTTTCTAACATTAATGAAATAATTTAAAAGATCTTATAATTAAATTATACCTTATATAGTAATTCATGTATATATCTTACACTACATTCTATTATGTTAAAAAAAGACAACTTTCTTACCTTCTGATTTTGAATTTGGGAAAGTCTACAAAATTCTTGATTAAAACAGTAAACTTTTTGGTGGAAGATAACAGAGCTTTATTATTTTTCCTAGAAAGAAAAAAGCTCAACTTTTCAGAGACAGAAAGATTCGCAGTTTCAGATTTTGTTACAATTAATGTTTCACAAAGTTTAGAAATACAAAAATAATAATTTTTTCCCTTTATCAAAAATGCTTGTTTTTAAAATGTTTTTCAGTGAAACACATATTTATATGAAAAGATATGTTTAAAAAAATTGTAAAATTTAGAACAAAAAAAATGAAGCTTTTAATTTTGCATGGTTTTATACCTAAGCTAGTAGTTATATTTTTCATATAAAATTCTTTTTCCATTATTTATAATCTAGAGATGAATCCAAGGAAAATTCAAAATATTTTGTTTAAAAAATTTTCACACCTTAAACTTAGTCTCACAGATAGGAAAGTGTTGAAGAGTAATAAAATAATACATTATTTTTTAACAGCTACAGTACATTCTTTTACATTATTTTCAAATGTACAAGAGATATTTTAGATATCTTATTTATCAAAATTCATATTTATGACTTTCAGAGAAATACAAAAATGGACAAAAACATTCATTTTTTCATTAATTCTGCAAGCAGACATGAAAAGCATCTGTAAAATTTATTTGCATCAGAAAGCTTAGAGATTATTAAAATAAATCTTAATACCATATGCTGAAAGATAAGAAACTCAAATTATTTGAATTTGATTATTTGATTATTAAGCTTTATAATTACACAGATTGCAATAATAAAAAAAACAGGCATAATTCCTGCTTTATGTATACATTAAAGAAAACAAATCACACAGCCTTTCTTTTAACACATTTAAATTAATTGAAAAATGAAAAACATTTCAACAGTATACCACAGTTCACTTTAAAAATATTTTTTAAATTAGAGAATATAAAAAATTAACATAAATAGAATTTTTAAACATCAAAGTTTAATACTTTTTATTAAAATTATATTTTATAGAAATAACTTACAATGGATTGACATCTCTTTCAACAGGACACCAACCATAAATTTCACACACTTTCAATGTGCTGTTCTGATCAGAGGTAACACATTTGCCAGTATAAATCCCTAGAATACAAGAGTTGCAATTTTCAAAACATTGTATATAATAATGAAAAGTCTTCAGCATTCTAGTTTAGTAAAGGAAATGTTAACATTTATATAGTCTAATTGAAAGTTTACTTTCTAACCATACTAATAATTTTCCACAATTATAACTAAACTATACTTCAAATATATTTAGAATACTTTCTTATAATTCTGTTTATATATTCATGCAATTCTATAAAAATTTTACAATGGGAGAAAAGTTGTATAGTTTTTTAAATGCATCAATAATTTTAAAAAAATGAGTTTAATAACCTTTTTTTAAGCTTTTAAACACAAGATATATACACATATATAATACAATAATTCACTTCTGAGAATCAATATTATATGGAAATGTATGAAGTAAAAAAAACTAAGAATTTAAGTACTTGAGGAAAACATGTTTTCCAGAAATAGCTCTTCTCTTAAATAGACACTATTTTAGTCTCCCCATTATAATGAAACCCACATTCTTGGCAAAATGCCTCCCAATGTCCTTATGTTTAGAGACCATCATAAGAAAACCTCTTTCCATCTACTTTTGAATCTTTTTTCCCATTATTTTCATTCAGATAAAAATGCCCTTATAAATCAAATTTTCACTCATAGTAATGTAAGCAGAACATGGAAGAGTATATTCTTCAGCCAGATTTCTAAGATCAAGAAACTTCATTTTGTCTCACATCCTGAATAAAATACATGCACATATAATTTTACATAGTAAATCATCCTTTTTAAAAATTATTTTTAAAAAATGCTGATTTCAATTATTATATTTCTATAAAAATATTTAAAATATATTTGGAGAATGACTATTAATTACGCAATAAGCAAATATAATATTGAGTTAAATTACACTATTCACTTATAGTTATAAAATCTGACAAAGGTTATTACATACCTTTCTAACTGACCTCAAATCAGTTTTAAACTATAAAATACATTAATTAAAATAATACATAACCTCTGCCATTTTAATCATATGCTATTTATTGATTTTTTCCCCACACCATGCAGTAAAAGTTATCTAATTTGGAATAAATTATACAAGATTTCTTTTTTAACAAATTTTGAGACCTCACGAACTATTTTCTTTTATTTCAATACTGAAATGGCATTGGTAAAAAACCTTTTACATACAGTGAATTCAGATAAGCATCTTTAAAAGTATTTTAAATGTACATATAAAAGAGAAATGAATATTATAAAAATATTCTTTTGCAAGATTAAAACAATTTTAATTAATCTAAGTAAATTTTAACCCAAAATATCTCACAGCAAGGATATTAAAAATATATTTTGATATATTTATTTAAATTTATCACTATTTTTTCATTCAGTTATTCTTATTAAATGAAACTATAATTACTTTCAGAATCTAAGAATTTGTTTGAAAGTGAATACGTAATTTATGTATCAAGAAATAAAAGAATAAAATTTTATTCATTCAATTTCAAATTTATCAACAGCAAAAAAGTATTTCAGAAAAATTATAGTGTTCAAAATAAAATCTTATTATTTTCAAAAAGAAACAACAGTAATATATTAAATTATATCTAAAATGCATTCAAAAATTTTTTAGAAAAAAGACTAACATGCAGTACTAATAACAAAGCAATAAATATTATTGAGGCATCTTATATTTTACTACAAATCACAATGCAAATAGTTGATTAAATCAAAAATATTACAACTTATTCTAAATCTTTGTTTTAAAATAATAATAATTGTATTCTGATCAGTATGTTTTAAATTCCTTAAAATTTTGGACAAATTTCAAATCTTAAAGTAAAAATTGAATATTTGAATATTACTAATAAAGATAATAAAAATATTTTTTAAACAACTAGTAAATACTAACTACCATTTCCAGTTATGACAGTTGTGCCTGGTATACAATCCCTATCAGAGAAACATTTTGAAACATCTGGGTCCTAGAAAAATAAATCAAATATCCCAGTTTTCTATAAAAATTAGAATAATAAAAAACAAAAAATGTAAAAACAAAAACCATTTTCATTACTTTACAAAATCATACTTGCAATAGTTAGTCTTTTTAACTTAAAATGAACTCAAAAACTAATTCAATAAAAACAAAAGAATCAAAAACATTTAATTAAAATTTTATTCCTTTTCATTCAAAATTAAAGAAAAAATTATACAAAAGGTCCAAAATAAGGTCAAAAACATAATGAAAATGAAAAATTTTCAATTTATAAAAAGAAATTAAAAAGGGGGGAAAATGGCCATAATGTTGCATGAATAATATAACTGGAAATGGGAAATTGACTTACTATCACTCTTATACATAGATATCACACATAGTGCAGTAGCAAGATTAGAGAAAAGATATTTAAGACAAATTTCAACAATTGTTAAATTTGTACTTTTCTCTTAGTATACAATAACCAAAGATTTATTTTATAACTAAAATATCCTATTTTTTGAACTTCAGTAGCAAGATAAAATTTAAAACAACTTGTAAATGACATAGGAAACAAAATTACATTTTTTTTAAGATGAAGGTTTAATTTTTATTATTTTTAAATATATCATATTGTTATATTTAAATATTTTTGATAGATTTAATACACTAAAAATTATGGATTTTTTTTATTTTGAATATTTATTTAAATAAAAAATTGCACTTAAAAGAATAGTTTTTAAGGTGATGACATAATAAAACTAACCATGAAAAAATACTTTTATATTTAAATAGAAATCAAATTAAATGTTTTAATAATTAACAAGTATCATAGATATTATTTTTATTATTTCCAAGAAAAAAAAAATGTATAGTATAGAAATGAATAATTTATTTTAAATCTTAATAATAGATATAGAGTGAACAGAAAAGGTTATATCACAACCATAAAAGCATTAAAATAATAAAAACCCATTTCCTGAGTCAAAAGAAACTTAAATCTAAACTAATTAGGTCGACTTCGAAATTATTATATATTATATGTATATATATAATCAGACAAACTTTTATGCATAATCTTATTCAACATAAAATCTTTTTTCATAGGTATTTTTATAAACTTTTAAGATAAATCATGAGATAATCATAGTTTAAACTTAAGCCATTAACACTACAAAAAAATACTTGTAAAATAAAATAAGCATAATATATGACTATAAAAAAATATATGACTATACTTAAGTCACTTACATTTATGGTTAATTGCATACATCTGCAACTGACAATATATATAGACTCAATATACATATATAAACCCTCTTTAAGATGAAAAATATGTAATAAATTCTTGAACTCTACTTTTAAAGGAATATATAAAAAAGTGTCTGAACTGTCTTAGCAATTGCTAACAAGAATATCAATGATTAGATTAGTAATCTAGCTGCTGGCAACTAGGTTAATAAATAATTCCAGAAATAAATAATTTCAAAAGTTTATAATTTACCTCAGGACAATGCCCTTGTGTTTGATTGGCTGTGATCACAATATTTGTGATAACAAAAAATGCATTGTTTTCCTGTAAAACAAGAATTTTTAAAAAATTAGTTTTAATGAGAAATTACATCAACTTAAATAAAAAGAAAAAAAATTATGCAATGAAATCAGTTTTGATGTGAATATTCAATTATAAATACCAATGTAATTATAAATTCTTACTTACTGATGGAGGCACAATATAATCTGCTGTATCCCAAATCCTTCTATATACATCTACATTTGGTATATGGTCATTAAACTCACTTTTAGAATAGTTTGTATAAGCTATACCTTTCACTTTTGATGTAACAGAACTTTCAATTGTACTAAAATCTTGATAACCTTTGTTATATATAATTGCATACCTGTGAAATAAAAAATTCCATAGTAATAAATTTTAAAAACTTTAATTTTAAAAATATTTATTAATTATCAAAGGTAAAAAATAAACTTTAAAAAAACATAAATTTAATCATAGATGTAGTTTGTAGCAGTTTAGTACAAGTGCAGTATTAGTTTAATACAAAGATAAACATTAACACAAAACTGAATCTTTGTATTTTAGATTTAAAAGAAAAGAAAGAAAAAAAATTTTCTAAGAATATATTAATCTTCCCTAGTTTGTGAATACATAACATAGAACAAATATACATTTGCAATGAATGGAGCCTGGCATCATGGAATCTAATACATGCAAGAGCAATACAATGATAATTAGAGTGGTACTAATTACATTCAAACTAAAATAAGTCCTCAGAATTACAGAAATATTACTATTTAAAGACATATCATCTTATTAAAATCATTTTAAGCATTTGTTGTCAAATAAAATAACTGTATCTTATAAAACATATATTTTATAAAGTACCTGTATCTTATTATGCATAAGATACAGATACTTTATCTAATGTATAATGAGATAAATTATACATATATTTATTTAAACCCACTCGAAAAGCTTAATCTTATGTAAATTCGATATGTATATATATATACTGAACATTTTTAAAAATCAATATAAGACCCATGCATTACATATTCAAGGAAACATCATAAAAATTTACAATATAAATGAAGAACATTCGATTTCTTAATTTTTTAAAAATAAGTTATAAAATATTTTTTGTAAAAGAAAGTATTTCTACAAACAAGCAAATAATATTGTGTAATATTTTAAACATTGTGTGATAAATCATTACAAAAAAGAATCTTCAATAAATTGATCATATGTATATTTAGATTGCAAACAAGCTCAATTATGAATTTGCATTACTGCCAGCTACTAATCTGAAAATGCTTTAATTAATAAAATACTGAATAAATTTTTGATAAGTTATAAAGAAGATATGAGGGGGAAAAAGACACAGGTAAGAATAATAAAAAGAAATTTTTTAAAAATAGCAGTACACATGCAAATTACAATTGAATCCTTACTTAAAATAACAGAATTAAAATTCCTTTGTAGAATGACAATGAGGCAAAAGTTTAAAAATCGAAGAAAGAATGCTATTCCATTCAAAATAATTGAATTAGCATAAAGAGTTTCAATGCCAGTTAAATTATTTTAAAAAATTAAATAAATGGTTGAAAGATTTTAATTTCAATAATATTTCAAAAACTTTAACTTTGTTTTGGAATAAAATTTTAATTGGCATTGCAAAAAGCAGATAGCAAGTTTAAATGGTAAACTTTTTATTACTGAATTAAAGTAACATTATTTATTAATGAAAGTACTACTTGGCTACTTTTCCTCTGGCCCAAAACTAAGGTTTATATTTGAAGAATACATGAGACTTTAAAAAAATTCTTCTCTCTTGTTTAAATATTGAGCAACAAAAATGATTCTGAAGTAAAAAATATTCTAAAAAAATTCATATTTGTTATAAAATGAACTTTATTTTATAATGTTCATATATGCATTTTTTTTTTTTTTTTTTTTTTTTTGTGATCTTGGAAATTTCAAATAGGAAATATCCTTCCTCCTTAAGTCACTCACAATATATCACCATATTTAGCTAACATACAAACAAGTCCATTTTGACGAGTTGAGATAAAAATATACGCTAATACAAAGTGGAAAATTTAATGTATCAACGATTATCATTTCATAAAAACTTACCCAATGATGTAGCTAATTATCGCAAGTTGGACAAATCGATTTAAAATACCAACTTTTATATTTTTAATTAGTACTATTTTAGGAGTGTAGTATTCAAACAAACCAAGAAAAAAATTATTGAATTTTGAAGATGTCATGGCTTAAGATTTATTCACAACTATAAATCAAAGTTTATTTAAAGTAGATATGATAGCAAAGAGGGCTCATCCTCGCAATTTTGCCATATTTATCCATTTCTTATCTAGCTTTTCTAGCATTATATCATTGTCACATGATAACAAGGCAGAAGTGCATAAGCTCTCGAAGTTCAAAGCTTCTATGTTTACTAAATAAGCGAAGTGAAACATAGATATTAATAGACATAACATAGAGATACAAATTTCTTTTTTTTTTTAATATAAAGTTTGAAAATTCCATTTTTAATTGATAATAGTATAATAAACCAACAGATAATTATTGATTGATGTATTTAAAATTATTTTTTAAATATTAAAAAATAATGACATTAAATGTCAATGGCACTATAATAAGTAGTTTGATTAGTTGTTTTCTTGCTGAATACTTCAGAGAAACTAAAGTGGCAACAGAAATTTCCGTTCTCTCAACTCCTCTTGACCGCCATGTTTGGTGTTTTGTTCAAATAGCGTAATTATTTTGTTTTAAACCGAAACGAGTGGTAAGAGTTGTTTACTAGTAGCACGATTACAATCCTGATTACTCGCCAGAAAAAATTATTTCGTTTTCATTCTTTTTTTAATCCAGTCTCAATGATGTCTTTTGAAGAAGTCCTAATGGCCACTGACGCAGAAGAAATTCAAATCGAAATGGAATCGGATGTATGTATACCTATGTTAGGTGTGCATAATTATTTCTTTTGCAATGTATGTGGCGAAAATTTTGAATCAAAGAATGAATTAAGGAAGCATAAGACGACTCATAATCCACCGAAGCTGTTTAAATGCGACATGTGTAGTAAAGTTTTTTCCAAAAAGTACAATCTGCAACAGCATATGCTTAGTCACACAGGAGAAAGACCGCATGTATGTCCAGTGTGTAACAAAGGATTTACGAGAAAGAAATATCTTGTCGAGCATTATTTAGTCCATACTGGTGAAGAACCTTTTGTTTGTGGTGAATGCAAAGAAGGATTCATGACTGAAGAAGAGCTGAAAGAGCATCACATACTACAGCATACTGATGAAAAACCATTTTCGTGTCCTAAATGTAACAAACGATTTGCTGATGAAGTTCAATTCAAGGGTCACTTTTTGACCCATACTGGTGGTAAAGCATTTGAGTGTGATATATGTCATAAGTGTTTCAAAAACAAAACATTATTAGCTCGCCATTATTTAATTCACACTGGAGAACGACCACATGTATGCTCGATGTGTAATAGAGGATTTACCAATAAATCGACATTGGATCGTCATTATTTGACTCATACAGGTGAAAAACCATATACATGTGAATATTGCAACAAGGGATTTATTCAAGAGCATCATTTAAAAGAACATTATTTCATCCATACTGGTGAGAAACCGCACCGTTGTGAAGAATGTAATCGAGGTTTTACTTATAAAAGTGCTCTACGTCGACATTCTTTGCTCCATACAGGGGAAAAGCCACATTCCTGTGAAATTTGCGGAAAGGGTTTCATTCAAGAGAGTCACTTACGAGAACATTATATATCCCACAATGCTGAAATGCCTCACATTTGTGAGATATGTGACAAAGGATTTGCAAATAATGCAACATTACAGAGGCATTATTTGACTCATTCAGGTGAAAAACCTTTTGTCTGTGACATTTGTAAGAAAGCCTTTTCACAGGAGGGTCATTTGAAGCAGCATTTTGTAACCCATACTGGGGAAAAACCATTTGCTTGTGAAGTTTGTGGTAAAACATTCACATCGAAAAGCTTACTCCGAAGACATTCTGCTACTCATAATAATGAAGTAATCGATGAGAAGTATATTTGTGAATCTTGCAGTAAGATTTTTAATGAATTTGAAGCTCTGCAAGATCATTACAGTACTTGCATAATTGAAAAGCAATATGCCTGCGAAATGTGCGACAAAACCTTTTTTAGTCCAAATGATCTTGAGCATCATTTCCTGAGTCATGGTGAAGTGGGAGCTTTGATGAGTGCATAATGCCTTACTACAATATAAGTATTAATTCTTACGTTGCTATTTACACGACTGACACCTAAGTAATGAATTTAACTTCACTGCATTACTTGAATAATTAAGTATGTAGATGTATTTTGTTATGTAGATAATCAGCAATTACTATATCTTAGAACCGAAATGTAGCCGAACTTCTGTTGATAAGTAGTTTGTGATAATGTTTTAAAAAGAATTGGTAAAAGGATATGAAATAATGATAAATTTCATCAACTACTTTTGTAAGATATGATAATATATTATTTTTCATTTGTAGACAAAAGTTCCATTCTTTACATGTGTAATATATTTTTCTAATCTTGACTTCTTACTGTGATATTGATGTCGAGATCTAGATAACTGCTCAGCCCTATTTAAATTGTTTTTTTAAGTTGTTATTCATGGCAAATAATGTAATCCATTTCTTAATTGTGAACAATATAGCTTGTTATGACAATGAATAAACTATCTCGTTCATGAGAATAAATGAAAATGATTATTTTCTTTGTCTGTTCTTAAAAAGACATTTTAAATCAAATTTTTCACTAATTTGTAAATATATTATTATTATAAAAATTTTTATACATAATTTTAAATTATTAAGTAATTATATACATGAGTTTAAAATTAACTCATGTGTGAATGTACTTTTGAATTTTTTAAGCATTGGCAACCCAAACTTGAAAAAGTTCCTTTGAATACAACATTTAGTGAGAGAAACTAGAAAATGCTTTACACTTCTTTTAAAAGCACTTATTGAAAATAACCTCTTTGGTTTCAACCATATGTAGAGTTAGTTGGTCATCTGTCCTTTGTAATAAGCAATTTAATTTTTTTTTCTCCGTGGTTTTGCCTTGTCTGAACCTTAAAGAAGGCTTTTAATTGTATTTTTACTATTTTTTTTTTTTTCTTGATAATTATTTTATCAATTTTGTAGGAGAAAATGTGACATTTAATATTATGACACAAGATAAGTAAATTGCCAATAAGATATCTACTGCACAAAAATTCAATAAATTTTCAATTATATTTATAATTTATAAATTTCTTAAGCATTACTGAAGCTATGAATTTAACTTACAAAGCTTGAACACATCATTGTGAAGTTTATTTTTATAACTTTACCTCATCAATGTTATTAAGATGTAAGGATTTATGTATAATATGTTAAAGATCCTAATTCTCTATATTTTCTTTTTAAAAATATTCACATTTCTGCATGTATCACACAGATAATTATTCTGTGCAGTTTTGTAAATTAAAAAACATCCTTAAAGATTTTTATAATAATATACTGATCCTATAGGAATCGAGTATAATTTTTATTCCTGACATAGTTTGAGCCATTTATAATATAAATTACTAGTAGTGTTTTCCCATTATATTACTGGTGCTTAATATTTAAATTGAAATAATGTTTCCCTCAGTATTTCAATTTCACATAACAGAGTAGTATTTTTTTAAAATATGCTTAATTTTGTTGACATTCAGTAACTGAATTATAAAAACTTTTTTTCTCTGGAAAAATTTACTGATAATTAAGTGATAAGAAGATTTAAAACAATTAATATACCAAACTAAGACTAAATGTGGTTTACTTAGAATTTGGTGCATAAGATTTGATTCCGAAAATATTACACTAATAAGTTATTAACTTTGTTTTAAAAGGTATTTTTTCTGTATGACATTCTCAAATATCAGCACTCGTTATTAAATACTAGTATCTTTAATAAAATATGACTTGGATTATCATTGAGAAATGCTTAAAATTAAATCTCGAATTCCCGACTATTTTATGAAGCTTTGTATGTACAACAAAAACATTTTCTGAATAATTTGAGTGTCCAATTATTTTTCTGTGAACTGAAGTAGAGGTATAAGCATTTTAAAACTTCTCTTCTGTTATTTGAACGTACAGAAAAACTTACTAATTATAATTTTGATAGATTTTACGAATCTCCTTCAATATTTCAAAATTACGTTATTAACTTTTACTGAATATTAATTATAAAATGTTAAATCAATTGTTTTCATAAATAATAATGAGACCAACTGTTTACTTTAACATCAAAACTGAAATATGTTTTAGCAGGAATATATTGAGTTCAAGTATGAAAATTTAAAACTAAAAAAATAAAATGTTGGTATTAACATTTTGTCTTGAGCTCTGAATACCTTCATTATACCACTTCATGATACAAAACATGAAGTAATTCTTGGTTCAAATATTTATCATTCAATTAGATGGTCTCAACTATAAGAATATATTAATATGAAGTTGTAAAATTTTTTCCAAGATTTTTTAGTTGGTAAAAACTGTTTTTGTTTAGCGACCAAAGAAGTCTTTCTTACTAATTCTTGTTTTGAAAGCAAATATTTTATTAATTGAAAGAATGATTTTATTTTCCAAAAAAGAATTTTTGCTATAATTGTAGTTAATCATTTGTTTAAGGATTAAAAGATGATTTGTTAATTTTCTATCACAAAAAATTTAGTTTTTAATATTTTTCTCTAAGGAGAGTCTTTGTTTCCTTCCTTTCTTTTTTATTCTGATGAAAGCCTATCCCACATTTTATTGTCTTTGAAATGAAAGTAAAATATGCCATTGCCTTATCTTGAGGCTCTGAAAAAAGCTTTTAAGTTTTAATTTATTTTGGTTTCAAAGGAACACAATTTACTCTGAAAAGAGCAGCGTTTAAAAATTTTTGGTTTAAATTTTAACCCAGCTAACACCCAGTTCCTTTCCTTAACTCAGAAATTGCTTTGATTTTTTTTGGGGGGGGAGGGGGGCTCTTAAAAGAGCTGCTTATCTGAGTGGAGTTTTATTTCATTTTATTATTATTATTCTAAAAATAGCTATTTTTTATTTAGATAGTTTTGCTTCAGTAGTAACTTTTATTGTAAATGAAATTAAGTTATTTCCCACTTAAGAGATTTTTTTTCCTATGTTGTTCTTAAATTTTTCCTATTAATTTTAAATCAGGTACACAAATTTTTGCCTTACTGAAATATTTGAGCTTCATTTTGAAATTTATAAGAAATACATTTATTTGTATTAAAATAAAATCATTCTTGGTTTGAGGCATTAGTTCCATTCAACAAAGTTGTATGAGACTTCATGGAGCGATCTTTATCAATACAAAGAATTGCAATATCAATACCTATAACTGTTGAGCATCTTTGCAGGCCATTTTGTTTGCACGTTTTTAATTGAGTGCTACTCACAAATGAAAATATGTTAACTTATTCCATATCCTCTAGGACTTTTAAAAAGAAATTTTGCCATAACACTGGTCAAAAAATACACTATCGCCTACAGTGATTAAAACAAGTAAAAAACTAAATTTCTCGAGCCTAAGGGGTATGACACAATAGGGAGTGTATTTTATGGGGCAATTTCAGTTCAGCTGGAAAGTTGAAGTGGGGAAACGAAATCCAAACTCGTTGCTGGTACAGCAGTTGTACCGAGCCATAAGGGAAGATAAAAAAATCCTGGGACAACTGTTGTACCAGCCATAAGCTAGAGGTTAAACCAAAAAATTTTGAGGAAAAGAGTATTTAAATTTAAAAATAATAATAATTTAAAGAAAGTTATCTAGATCAAACTTATCTAAATAAATTCAGAAATTGCCTGTCTATTTGTGAAAAGCTCCAAATGGGTTACACAAAATTAAAATATATTTTCTTTCATGTTATAAGCTAAACATTGTGATACTTCTTCATTATTTCATCAGTAGTATATGCCTATTGCATCGTTTTTGAATAATCCTTGACTATTTCATTGGCTCTAGAGAAGTACTTTACTGATGCTTGACGATTTATGGGAGCAATTTAATCTAAAAGTAGCCAGAGGGGGAAAAAATGTTTAAAGCTTTAAAATGTATATATAAAATTGAAACAAGGAGTGAAATTTAGCAGAATCTATCTTGTAAATTACTTCAGGAAAATAAGGTAGTGAGGATTGAAATTGGATTCAAATTTTAATGTAATATTTCTCTTTCTAAGATGTTAAAATCTATTAAAAGATTTTTATTAGTTTTAATCTTTTAAATTTTATTATTTTCAGTGGAAGAGAATTCATTATTGGAAAAAAAAAATGAATGATACACAGGTGTTTAACCTTACTTACATTAGAATTTAGAGTGTTCAAAATTATTTGAGTGGGAAAACATCAAACCTTACAACATACATGGCAAAGGTATTAAAATATATAAATTGTTACGTCAGAAAATTAAAGATATTTTCTGACATTTTAGATAGATTCTTATAAAAAGATTATCTACTATTGTAAATAATTCTTATGACATGACTATTAGAAAAAAATTTCATGCCTTTGCTAATCATGGTCCCTAGAATGCAAAACAAGCTTCATTCAAAAGATTAGATAGATGTATAATGTTTTGCCATGCTATTTTAATAACTGAAATAAATTTGATTGAAATTTAATAGTCTTGGGATATGCTGTAAGGAATGTAAAAGCTTCATATGAATTTGTAGATGTGACACTTTGATCCAAGGTACAAAGGAAATTCTCATTTCCTTCTAACTTAATGCTGAAGATGAAAAAAGAAAAAAAAATGCTTAATTCGTGCTTCATCAAGCCAACTTTTGTATTATAATTGTTTAAAATTTAGGAGCAAAAATGAGATTTCCCACATATAATTTTAAATAAATTATCAATTTTGGAATAAAACGTCTACCTTTATTTTATTTTGATACTTTAAAATTATTTTAACCCTTTATTTGCCAAATTATTTTCCCATCAATTTTTCAAATTTATTTTTGAATAACTAATCAAGTTTTAGCACAAAATAAACCCAGGAAGAATAAAAAAGGACTTTTTTTAATTAATTAAAATAATTTGATTAATTAAATTATTTATAACAGATTTTTAATGTTTTCTGTGGTCGATATTTACTGCTTTCTATTCTTCCTCTTTAAAATACTGGTAGAAGAAATAGTTATATTGTAAACATATCAGCCGGATTTAAATGGTACTTTAAATTACTGTCAGTATTATAAAAGGTTAATGCGTATGGACTGAAAAATTACTGCTTGAATAAAATTTATTAAATAAAAAAAGGTAAAGGATTTAGTTTCAACATTTTATAAAAATGATTAGCTTTGAAATTTCCTGAAACTTCATGCTTTTCTAGCTCTTTTGAATATATTTTATTACCTTTTTATTGAAAATAAGAGTAGGAATTTGTTATTTTATTTTCCAGTGAAATATAAGAAACATATACTGTCTTTTCTAACAAGGCAGAAAAAAAAATTCGAGCCAAACCTATAAAATCCACTAAACTAACTACTATAATAAAAAAAAAGAAGTTTTAATATATATGGCAATTTATCATTAAAAAAATTACATCTTCGCACCATATGTTGGCATATACCAGGTTCAATTGTATGGTTATTTTTCTTACCAACATAAACCAAATTAGTTTTAAAAAATGTATTTTCTTTACGACAGTTTGTGTAAAAGCAAAAAATTGCTCGAGCACTTAATGATTGCAGAATCTTATTAATCATTAGGGTTTCGTTTGAAATTAATTAGTTGTTTATTTCTTAGATTGTAGACTTCTTTAAATTTTAGTTTGTCGGAACTTTAATTAAATCTTTGCAATTTAAAGAAAATATCATGAAACTGATTGTTAAATCAATCGATCAATTTACTATCTGGTTAACTATATTTTGCAATATTCTTTATATAAAGAATAATTTTTTATGAGATGCTGCATATTTTGTGTAATAAATATAAGTTTGATAAATGCATTCCGCAAATGAATTATTTGTTATTCCAGAACTTTTGCTGTATTACTAAGGCATATAATATTAAAAGTAAACATTATACCTTTTCACAAATATGAGTGTTAGTATTAAACACATAACAACATGAAATACTCTCTAAAAAAGAGCATCAGAGATATATTAGGGTTTATGTTCACTAATGACATGCAGTTAAACCTTAAATTCACCAATAACATTTAGATGATAAATAAGTATTAATTTTTTTTTTTAAATGTTTGAAAAAAATCTATTTTATTCCAGTTAATAGTTCATATAAAAATATCATGAATATGTTTTAATATTCACATTAAATATTCAAAGTGCTTAGATATATTAATTCCAACAATAATTAAATAAATATAATATAAGCTATATATTATATAATTGAGAAATCAAATGATAAATTCATACTTTCTATCAATATATTATCAAAATCTCTTCATATCAATAAAATAACATTTACTGCATTTACTTGAATGAAGAGTAATTGCAACTGATTGTTAATTTCTTCAAATATGTTTAAAACATTTAGATAAATTTTTAGTTCTTGCTGATTGAATTATATGATTGCAATTAAATGATTATCTGTAATTCTCTCAAAATATAATAATTATTTGTTTTTGTCTAAGGATTGAAAAGAATTTGAAAACAATAACTTGGATATCTATTTTTACCTATTACAGTTTACTAAGATGAAATTTTTTATTTACTTCTTTAGTGTACAATTTCATATTCAGAAATAACTGTTTATCAAAGAAAGCTAACAAATTATCAGGATTCAATTTGATATTATTAATGAATTTTTAAAATCTTTGTATTCTTTATTTTTGGTTTTTATGTTCTTGCTGCATATCTTATTTATTTATATATTTTGTATGGTATTAGATTCAAACTTAGTATGTTTTACTAATTAAATTGATAATCTTACACTATCACATCAAAGTAAAAGTCAATTCTTGCTCATGTGATAATTGTTGAATAACCCGTAACAATTTTTACACAATCCAAAGAAATCTGTAAGGGTAAGAGCAGGAAAATTATTTATTTTGTTGCAATTTAGATACAGTTATTTTTCTCTGAAATATTTCCTAGTTAAAATGCTGGAATTTTATGACATTTTTTGTTCTTAGTTTTGAACTTGCTCTGAAGAAATATTTTTTGCAACTATATTTTATGTAATTTCTTATTTATTTACGTTTGCTCTGTCAGTGGAATCAAATAAAGTAGAACTTGTCTTTCATTCAAATGCATAAGTAAAATTTGTCTAATTTATATTAATTTTGCATTTTATGAACTTATGATTACAATTAAAACTAATTAATTATTAAGTTACTTTTTTTTTTACTGGGGAAAAGAAACAACAAATATTTAATTATTGCCTTGGTGAATAATTCTTTGTGAAAATAGAAAATATTTATGATAAAATACAAAATAAAATATATAATTAGTGAAAGAAAATGTTTATTAGTTGAGCAAAATATTGGTGAATAGTTGGTGTTTACTAATATGTTATCATCCCTAATATGTTCCTACTAGTTTTGTATATGTTATAGATAATTTTTAAAAATTGTAAAAAGCCCTCAGATTTGCAACTAGATTAAGAAACAAAATACAGTTTCTTAACTGTTGTGGGAAAAAATCTAATGAATGTTCCAAAATAGCAGAAGGCTATTTTAAAGAGCTAAAGATAATAGGATCATACAGAAAAGTACTAAAAAAGATTGTATCTGTGACAGTTTATATATATATATATATATATATATATATATATATATATATATATATAATTTGAATGAAATATTGATGACTTGATTCAATGACTTATTGCCATAAAATGAGGCTACTTGAATGATAAATTTGCAAAATAAATGTATGTCATTGATTATCAGATCTCTTTTTTTCTAGCCATTGGTTAACTCGAATGAATATTAGTCAGGAATTATTGCTGGGAACATCAATTTAGAATCTTATAACAATCTCAGTTATTTATATTTATTGACCCAAGAGATGGATTGGAATATATTTAAAATTGTTCTAATTGTTACATGCATTGTTTTATAATAAATATGATACATACATATTTATTTGGATTGACCCTAAACTTCTGATCAAGAAATCATAATTGTAAATGAAATTCAAAGCTTTGAAGTACTTTAATTATATTGTTCTATTTTAGAAATGTCTTTACTATTTAGTTTGAGGAATGGAAAGGAGGGGGGGGAGGGGAGAGTCAGTCCTATCATATCTTGGGGAAAAGATAATACCAATCGCTTTTCTCTTAAAGTTTTAATCAAGATACCAAAGAATAATTATATTAGTCAGGCCAAAAAACTGCATTCATCCATTTAAAATATTGAAATCAGCTGTTGCTCAAGAATACTGTCCAAATTATTTGATGCAATTAAACAACATCAAAAGCTTGAAATAATTGCTTGATGTCTGATGCCTGTAATGACTAGCAGACATTGTTAATAGTGCAGAAACACGTTTTGTTTTTTTCCCCAGAACAAACATAATGCAGAAACATCCTATTTTTCTGAACAATGGATTAATTATCCAAGAAGTATTTACATTCCAAATTTTTGCCTTGTAGAAAATTCTAAATAATTTTGATAAATTATTATTTATAATCTGGAATACTATTTATATATTGGAAATTACACTAAATTATGTACAATACAAGCTGTTTGATATAGTACTACCAAATTATTCATGTTGTGACTTAAAAAGTTGTTGTTTCATGTTGTCACTGAAAAAGAATAGTATTACTGAAATTTTAAAAAATGAATTGAAGTGTTGTATTGTTGCTTCATAATTGAGAGTTAAAAAAATTAATAATTTGAAGATAGTCAAATCATTGGTAAAATGTTGTTATGTTCCAGACTAGGGATTTAAATCCCTCTTTTATTTTCTTGAAGCCAATTTTTGCGAAATTTAAAATTTGCTATTTATATTTCTAAATAAAAGTAGCCAAAAATGTTTCCTTATTATTGAAACCAAAGATGAATTTGTATGTACAAAATTTTAAAAGAATTTCAATTATTTGAAAAATATTAAATTCCCTGGCATCAAAATGTTTAAGCTTGCTTCACTCATTTTATTTTTAAAATTTACATTTAATTATATAGAAGTAATAATGAATTCACAAGTATTTAAAGTCGTCTTAATGCATGTGAATATAAATAACAATAAAAATATTGTAAAGTATATTTAAAGTGTTTTTTTTAAACTTAAATAAAAAGAAAAAAATGTGAAAATAAAATTTGTTGTTTGAAATGTTTACTTATTCCTTTTGATTTTAAAGTGATTTTTGTGTGATAATGTTTCGAAGTTATTGTGGGGAAATGTAAAAGTTTCCGATAAATACTTATGAATTCGATTTAACCTAAAATTCTTGTTATGATATGCTGTGCTGCCCGAATTCTGATCGCTGAAGTATTATTTATTGTATCACGTGGATCAGCGGAAATGCAAGATTTATTATTGTTATTTTAAAAAGATTATCCTCGCTGACTCACTATATTTCCGCATTCTTTATGATGTATCGAAATATTTTTACTTATATGTTTTTCCGATTTGGCAACCAGAAATTGCTTTAAAAAATTAGTGTTTACTTTGGTTTCTGTTAATAAAGTTATATTTCGTAGAGTCGATGTTATTCCAAATGAATTAACGTGTTAATTCTCTAATATGCATTGCATAACATCAAAATATCTCTACATTGGTGACCTTGGACTTCAATTCCGAGCGTAGAAAAGATATTTTTATCGCCGTAAATAACGAGGTACGTTAAATTCTTTTTAATACCGGTATTGCATCATCTTTTCATTATGGTTGATAATAACTCAAATATGGACTCTGAGTTAAGCCGAATCGCTGTTAAACCGCCAGTGTTTTGGAAAAATAAACCAAAACTTTGGTTTATACAACTTGAAGCTCAATTTTCCAATAGCAACATTACTCAAGATATTACTAAATTTAACACCGTCGTAGCAGCGCTCGACGAAAATGTGTTAGAGTTCGTTGTAGATGTTTTATCGCATCCGCCAAGTGAGAATAAATACGAAACTTTAAAAAATGCTCTTCTAACCCGATTAACTGACACAGAAGAATCTCGATTGAAAAAACTACTTACTGAAATTGATCTCGGCGACAAACGCCCATCTGACTTATTGCGGCATATGAAAGGTTTGGCTGGCAATTCTATCTCAGAAGAAGTTTTAAAATCACTTTGGCTTCAGCATTTGCTTCTACAAGTACAAGCCATATTGTCCATTAGTAAAGATCCACTGGACAATATCGCGGAAATGGCAGATAATATAATTAATGTCTACAATTTTTCAGAGTCATTTTCAATTGCACAATCCAATACTACTAATTCATCATCCATTGGAAGCAAAAAAATTGAAACGTTAGAAGCCAGCATTGCATCACTCACAAAAAAATTCGAAGAATTTGCACATCGTCAACGGTCACGCAGAAAGTCCAGAAACTTCAGAGGGCGAAACAACAGATCCAGATCTAGTTCAATTCATCATAAATTCTGCTGGTACCATTTTAAATTTGGTGTAAATGCTAAAAAGTGCATCTCCCCTTCCGAATTTAGAAATCCTAACTCGCCATCAGTCTCGGAAAACTAAATGGCCGGTTGCTTGAGGAGGCCAACGACCATGGCCGTTTAAATTGTCGCCTCTTTATATTTGATAATTCGAGCCATAAAAGTTATTTGATTGATACAGGAGCTGATGTATCAGTCATACCTTTATCCAAATTAAGTAATCGGACTCCTTCAGAATTTAAACTGTTTGCAGCTAATTCAACGCCAATTAAAACTTATGGAACACAATTAGTTAAACTCGATCTTGGTTTACGAAGAAAATTCGACTGGCAGTTCATAGTCGCCGATGTTTCAAAACCTATCATTGGCGCTGATTTTTTACAGAACTATGGTCTTCTGGTTGACTTAAAGCGAAAACTGTTAATTGATCATCTAACTTCGCTTTACGCACCAGCTAAAGTAATGAAAGGTCCATCCTCGTCTTTAACGCCACTCAATTGTAGTAGCTTCGATCCCAACATTCGTATGCTTTTGAAAGAATTCAACAATATCACATCAGAAAATTTTAAATTAAAGAAGAGCGAAACAAAACATGTTACGCATTCTATCATTACAAGAGGCCCTCCTGTCACATCAAAAGTTCGTCGCCTAGCACCTGACAAGCTCAAGATAGCAAAAGAGGAATTCTCATATATGTTGGAGCAGGGAATTTGCAGACCTTCAAGCAGTCCTTGGTCAAGTCCGTTACATCTAGTACCAAAGAAAACAGGTGGTTGGAGACCTTGCGGGGACTACAGAGCTCTGAATGCTGCTACCCAACCTGACAGATATCCCATTCCTCATTTACATGATTTTACGCAAAATTTATATGGATGTAAATATTTTTCCACCCTTGACTTAGAAAGAGCTTACCATCAGATCCCAATTGAATCATCCGATATAGAAAAAACAGCCATTTGTACCCCTTTCGGTTTATTTGAGTTCACAAGAATGACTTTCTGTTTGCGCAATGCAGCTCAAACTTTTCAACGATTTCTTCATTCTGTGTTACGAGGCTTGGATTTTTGCTTTAGCTATATTGATGATATTCTCATCGCATCGAAAGATGAAGCTCAGCACCTTAATCCTCTTACGCAAGTTTTCGAACGCCTTCAAGATGCTGGTCTGATACTAAAAGTTTCAAAATGTAAATTCTCCCAAAACGAAGTAAATTTTTTGGGTCATCAAATTTCTGCAAATGGTATCGAACCAACAAAAGAAAGAGTAAAAGTTATTGAAGATTTTAAGCTTCCTGAAACAGTCAAACAATTAAGAAGATTTTTGGGAATTACTAATTTTTATAGAAGATTTATTCCTCAAGCAGCTCAACATCAAGCGAGTTTGTACAATTACATAAAAAATAGCAAAAAGAATGATAATCGAATCATCAATTGGACCGATAAATCAATACAAGCCTTTGAGCAATGCAAAGAGCAACTGCGTACAGCAACTATTCTGGCACACCCTTCACCAACAGTTAAATTTTGCCTGATGGTAGATGCCTCAGATAAAGCTTTAGGATCTGTCGTTCAGCAATATGTTAATGGACAGTGGCAACCATTAGGATTCTTTTCCGTTCGCCTAACTCCAGCTCAACAAAATTACTCTACATATGACAGAGAACTCTTGGCAGCATACTCTTCAATAAAACATTTCCGTTATTTATTGGAAGGTCGTGAATTTACACTTTTCACGGACCACAAGCCTCTCACTTTTGCATTTCGCCAAAAATTGGAAAAAGCATCACCTCGACAACAAAGGCACCTTGAATATATCGGACAATTTACTACAGATATCCAACATATTTCTGGTAAAGACAATATAATAGCTGATGCCCTGTCAAGAATGGATGAAATTCATATTCCTACTCAAATTGATTATGAAGCCATATTCAAATCTCAAGAGACAGATACGGAATTGAAAGAAATTCTTTCTTCTCCAAATTCTTCCTTGAAGATGCAAAAGTTACCAGTTATCGGAACAAAATCTTTTATTTACTGTGATACTTCTGAAAATTCTCCATGACCATATATACCACCAGATTTCAGAAAATCAGTATTTCACAGTGTTCATAGTTCCTCACATCCGGGAATCAAATCTACAGTCAAACTTCTGACATCAAAATTTGTTTGGCCGTCAATCAAAAAAGACGCCAGATATTGGACTAAATGCTGTCTACAATGCCAAAAATCGAAAAATTCTAGACATGTTAACAGTCCATATCAACAATATAAAACCGTCAGCCAACGATTCAGCGAAATAAACTTGGATGTCATTGGTCCATTACCATCTTCCGAAGGCTTTCGTTACTGCTTAACCATCATCGATAGATACTCCCGTTGGACAGAGGCTATTCCGATTTCGGACATCACAGCCGATACAGTTGCTGATACTCTCGTTAAGAATTGGATTTCACGCTTTGGATCTCCTATGATCATTACAACCGATCAAGGAGCGCAGTTCGAATCCCAGCTATTCCTTGAATTATCAAAGATCATTGGATTTAAGAGGAATCGAACAACAGCGTACCATCCACAAGCCAACGGCTGCATCGAACGCTGGCACCGAACACTCAAATCTGCCATAATGTGTCATGAAAATCCAAGGTGGACACGATCACTTCCGATCATTCTCCTAGGATTACCCACAACTTGGCATTCGGATTTCAACTCTACGCCAGCTGAACTACTTTATGGGGAAAACATCAGACTACCTTGTGACTTCTTTGAAAACGCAAAATATGAACCTCAGTCTGAGTTTGTCAAAACGCTAAAAGAACACTTAAATAAACTAAGCCCTGTTCCTTTTACAAACCATGCAAAACAAAAGCCATTCATTTTTTGAGACTTGACAACTTGCTCACACGTCTTCATAAGAACCGACAGCGTCCGTCAAGGTCTTCAAACACCTTACCAAGGACCATATGAGGTACTAAATAGAACCGACAAAAATTTCACCATCTTAATGAAGGATAAAAAAGTCAATGTGTCAATCGATAGAGTTAAACCCTGCTTTTTGGATAACTCTGACGATAAAGACACAGCAAATTGTCAGGCCAACAGGGACTTTCAAGCAAAGACACTCCCAACCGAGCATCTGCAAGAAACTCCTTCAACGGGATCTAAATCCAAATCGGATCAGCGCTCATGTCTTAGGCTACCAAACCAAAATACTTCAAAAGTCATCAAGAAAGTTAGGTTTGCACAGAATCATTTTCAGTATTCAACCAGAACTGGACGTGTTGTTCCACGCCCCGCTCGTTACCTGTAAAGACTTTTTATCGTTCGGTACCTCACTCGGCAGGGGAGTGATGTGGTGCCCAAATTCTGATCGCTGAAGTATTATTTATCAGCGGAAATGCAAGATTTATTATTGTTATTTTAAAAATATTATCCTCGCTAACTCACTGTATTTCCGCATTTTTTATGATGTATCGAAATATTTTTACTTATATGTTTTTCCGAGTTGGCAACCAGAAATTGCTTAAAAAATTAGTGTTTACTTTGGTTTCTGTTAATAAAGTTGTATTTCGTAGAGTCGATGTTATTCCAAATGAATTAACGTGTTAATTCTCTAATATGCATTGCATTGCATAACATCAAAATATCTCTACAATGCATCTATTATTCAAAAAATAACTAAAAACAAATTATGCTTGCTCTAAGTTTCAATTTATTTTATGAAGTATTTTAAATCATTTGACACTTCCATGTAAAATGTCAACTTATAAACTTTACGCTGCTATGAAAAAATAATTTTACGTTGAAAAAAAAAAATCAGCGGACTTTCATTTGGTATTTCCTTCAAACAATGCACAAAAATTGAATTTTGAAGGATATATATATATATATATATATATATATATTATTATAGAAATATAGCGGGATGGGTAATTGCGTTAAGTACTCTTGCAAAGCAAATGAAAACAATGACGCCTTTGATTTAGATGCGTCATAATAACACATGTCAAGCTAAATAGAGATGTACTATAGATCAAAAGGGGCGAGTCAAGTATATATTTAGTACGATAATACTGTCTTACTGAATATATAAATTGAGATATTGTCTAAATTGAAATCGAGAGGTTGTAAAGCAAACTTTTGAAATCCATTTAAAGAGGGTACTGAACAGTGTCACTGTCACTCACTACGACCATTGTATGAAATGCTTATTTGCGCTTGTCATTTGATTCTGGGGTCACGTGAAATTACTCTTTTGTTTTCGAAAAGTTAATCTGCGCATGTAATGAAGGATGAAAATATAAACGATACAATAAAGCAGAGGTGTCCAAACTTTTCGTGGCGCGGGCCGGATCGAAATTAGATCCATGTTATACGGGCCACATGTATATACAAATTGAAAAATATCATTATGAGTTAAGTAGCATTAAATACTATTAATTAATACTATTTTATTGTAACTTGAAAATACAAAATACTAAACAAACAAAGTATAATTATATAATTATTTTATATAAATTGAAATATTTTCATGCAACTTCTAATGCAAATGATGAAACTGTTTTTTTTTTTTTGTTGTTGTTGTTGAAGAATGTCTTTATAGTTGGGATCAAAATTTGAAACGTTATCGAAATCAAAACGATATTTGTTTATTTATACTTAAGTGCTTCTTTAAGCGAACTACTCAAAATTGCTGATGCTTTATTCACAACAAAACAATAAGACTCTGCTTATCGTCAAAATTCACATGCGTATAAAATTTCTTTTATGTTTGAGTTACCGAAATATATTTTTTTATTTAGTCTTATAACTTAACAGCTCGATAGACATTTATGTTTGATCAAGTACAACTCCGTTTTGTTGGCCACGTAGTTTTTCGATATACCTTTATGAAAATGAAAAGGTTTGGGCGAAAACATCAGTATGTTTTAAAACCCTCCGCGGGCCGGATAAAATCACTTGGCGGGCCGGGTTTGGCCCGCGGGCCGTAGTTTGGACACCTCTGCAATAAAACAACAATGCGATTTTTATATTATTTTTTTTGTCTCTGGCAACATGCTTTAGTGATAGAGCTGTCCCGTTTTCTTTTGGATTCAGATTCATAAATCCGGATCCGTGATTCCTCCAGAATTCCGGAACCATGGTTTAAATATTTTCTCAGCCTAAACCTTAAAACCCATTTTTTAATCAATGTTTTACTAGCATTATAAATTGCTTGTCATCTTCGTCGATTAGCTGTTTAATATAAAAAAGGCTTCGACTCATAACCATTCTACTGATTTCTTCAACTTTCAATTCATATGAAAGTGCAGGACACATAGATATGTCATCTATATGTCTTTGAGCCATCACGCATTTAACCGTCAATTGGCAAGAGTTCACTCTGAAATCATCCCAACCAATTGCAGTATTGTATTGCTTTCATCACACGGATAAACCTTCCCACATTTCTTGAATCATTTTACTTTCACTTAAAGTGGTTATACCGTTAAGTTTTATTTCCACGTTCCATGTTGGAAGAGGTGTATTTTATCTGGTATCTAATATTTGTTGTATCCCCCCCCCCCCCACAAGGAAAAAAAAAACCCTACTCATCGAAAACATTAATTCCGACCGGGATCATCAGATCTGAGATTGAAAAGATCAGCAAAGATTTGTTTTTTATTGCGAACAGGCGATTGGAGAAAAAAGTGCACTTCTTTTTGTTCTATTTGCAGATTCGGATTTGAAAATTAGTTCGTGAGTGAACGATACATATCAGTTTAAGATCCGGATTTGAAAATCAGTTCGTGGCTGAACGTCATAGTTCACATTTGTTTACATTTCCTTCTACCACGTGTATAAGTCCTCAAGTATTTGGATAATCTTAACTGTAATTTTTTCGCATTTTCGTTATATCCCTTATTGTTTATATTCAAGCTCGATGTTATAGTTTGTCTAAAGGTGCATTTTCTATTTGTGAGATTTTATTTTTTGTCCACTTTCCTCCGTCGTTATTGCTCATAGCACGTACATCTCACATCGGTTTTAATTAATTTGGAATAAGGTAAATATTGAAATAGTCAAACTGAAGTTCAGTAATTATGTATAGTTATTTATATTTAGTAGGAGATATTGTACCATGGTCTTTAAAGTAAATCCTTCTTGATTGCGGATTTTTAGGAGGCAGTTATGTTATCTGTTGTCATGTTTCCATTTAATATGTCTAATACTAGAATTTCTTCAATATGCCATAATCTGCTGATTAACGACTGAAATTGTCGACGATTTAAAAAAGTATGTTCATGGAAAGTGAAACAAGAAAATCCATTCATATTGTAAATGCCTTTAACTGCAAAGGTTTTTTAAATAGGGATAAAAATGAAGTAGATAACGCACCCTCTAACTTACACGAAATTTAACGATTTTTTAAAAAAATTTCTTAAGTTAAAAAATTGATTAATTTTGCAATAAAGGTGGACCATGATGAGTAGAAAAAGAAATACTTTATGAAAGGATTGAAAAAACACTGTTCTTTCTGTCAAACATTTATAGATTTGAGTCACTCCTAGTCCCTAGTATAAAGTTTTAATTAAAAAGAGTATATCAAGTTGACATTTATTTCATTTGTCCCATTAAATGACAACAATATTTATCTTTGTTTGGCACTTGCCAGTTGTAACAAGGACTAAAAATTGATGAGAAAAACTTTTGCCAATTTTGCTATTTCAATCATCAAACTATATAAAATGTATTTTGCACTATCCAAATTTTTTCATTATAAATAATAATGTACTACAGTGTATTTTTATAATTTGGTGAATTTTTTTTTGTGTCACTGATAAAATCAAATTTTAACTTTTTTTAAATAATACATTTCTAATTTGACGTAAGAGTTTTTTTTTTTTTTTTTCATAGAGAGTTAATTTTGTGAGATTTAATTTTGCCAATATTTCTATAATGCAATCTTGTAATTGGGAAGAGTTTGCAGTATTTATAAATAATCCATTTCATTTCTTGTGTAGGAATGGCATTAGGAGAAGCATGTGAAGTTTGTAAAAAAAGTGCTTCAAAATATAAATGTCCAGTGTGTTTCATCAAGTTGTAAGTATTCATCAGAAAGACAGTAAAAAATATAAATTTATCTACTATCTTTTCATGTTTTTGTGTAAATGTTTTAGCTAAATTCTTATGTAAGCAAAAGGAATTTTTATGTTCCTGCTTTTATTATTATTTTTGGAATCTTATACATAGTAAGTAGGAAGTAAATTGAATACATATTTCATTATGTGACTTAATTAGACTTGAAATAGTTTATACATAATTTGAAGTCAAATTATTTTTTTCCACTATCCTAATTATGAAGAGCTGTTTTTTAAAAAGGAATATTGTATAATAAAGTATTGTACTTATTGTCTCTTTGATCTTTTTACCAAAAACTACTGCTGATTATTAATTGAAACAATTATCATTTTCCATAAAATATTTTCTTAGAAAATCAATGAAACTCTGAAAAGTAATCAACAGTTGTCATTTTTTAAAAGTATTTTACAATGCAATTATTTTATTGGACAGAAAGCATATGATTTTCTGTAATATTTGATAGAATTAAAAATTAAGACTGAGAGCATAATTCAATTAATAATTTTTTACATGTTTTAGCTTATTGAATACTAGCTGCTTTAACGTTATTATTATTATTTTGTATATAATGTATAGTCAGCATAAAACATTTTATTCTTTCTTACTGCAATATCTTATTGTACACTGTTTAGAATTTTGTACAACAGAATTTACTTTTTTTTGTGTGTATATGTGTGGCATGCATCTTTGCTATGAATTTTGATTAACACTGCATTAGTTGTGTGCTTTTATTCAAACAAATGTGGTTGTGCTTTATACAACAGATACATATGTATATATTGTTAAATTAAACAGATAATGTTGATAAAAATATGCAATTTGAAGTAGAAAGAAATAGCAATAAATCAAATTCTTTGATATTACATAATATCTTATTTACAAAATAATTAATGTATAATAATACTCATGATAGTTATGTATGCAAAAAGGAATAATCAAAGTTTCATAATCGATAGCAATTAGTTTCATCAGTAAATATAATTTATTTAATTTTTATTTAAAAACATTTTCTTCTTACTTAATCTACATTTTCCCTATATGATTCGCTTCAACATTCCTGAGAGCAAATAAATATATAGTGCAGCAAACATGTTTGAACCACAATTCTTGCATAAATATCTAGTTAAGCATATTTTCTTCTGTTTTTGACCAAGCTTGCACCTTTGATGAGAAGAATTATAATTGTCACTTCTGTTATTAATTTTTTTTTCGGAAAATTTTTATCTTTGGCATAATTTTTTTCAAGTGCATTGCAGTGGAAATTGCAGGATGTTAATAGCAGTCCTTTTCAAAAATTGTTCCTTAACCAGTTGTTTTCAAAGTTGTTTTAGAAATACTCTTCTGATATTTTAAAAAGCGGTGTATTGATTCTGTCTTTTTTCACCACATTCATCAGTACTTGAATCGGTTTAGTTAGCTTGCTGCAAGATTCTTCTTCTTGCAGATACATCTGTATCAAAATCTTCCTTCCCTTTATCTTGCACTTTTGTGTCCCTAGTCCCTCCTTATCACCATTTTCAGTTTCAGAATCTTGAGTCAGTATCTTTTGAATTTCTTTTAAATGTTCCTTATCTGAAAGATTCAAATAAGCTTTTCTAGAAACCATTTTATATCTTTAAGAAAAAATCAAAATTTTAATTAGCTTCACAAAATTTAAATTATTATGAATAATTTACATGCAAATGAAATAAAAAGTGGTCCTGCTATATCTGGGCGATGCAATATAGTTTAACACAGAAAAATTGAGACTAAGAATTTAAAAATGGAAATAAAAAGTATTAATGTTAATTTAAAAAATACAAAAAAACGAGAAAAAAAATTGAAGGTAAGAAATACAAAAGTAGTTACATCGTATCTCTCAAATAATCTGTAACAGTTGCCTTTTCGAATATCACAGTTGAAATTCGAGAATGGTACTAAAATTCTAACCAAAATAAATTAATAAGATACCAAAAAATAATTTTCTATCAGAAATAGTGTTATCTAGTTACTGGAAAAAGAAATTTTCAAGTATCTGTCAGAAATAGCATGGCTAATGGAATGTTAACAATTTTTGGATTTCTTTATATCCGTATTTTTATCTAAACACTTTTAAATATTAATTCTGTCTTACATGAGAAAAAAGAGCAATTGTATATGACTTTTTCCTAAGTGCAATGATTTTTTTAATGTTTTAGTTGCTGTGTGGCCTGTTTTAAAACCCATAAATCAAGTGAGATTTGTGTAAAACCGGAACCTGTTGTTGAACAAAAACCAGTGGAAGGTAAGTATTTTTGATAGTAACTTTTCCATGAGTAATATATATATATATATATATATATATATAGGTTGGCATATTACTTTTCCTGTAAGTAAAAAGAAAAAAAAATAGATTTCAGTTTGTGCCATGGGGCACATGCGAATAGTATTCAATCTCTTTCCATGTCCTGGTTGTCATATCTGGAGTAATGTTACCATACAAGTGATTATCTTTTCTTAGATGGTTTACATCCTGAATTTTTGCTGTGTAAACAACAATCTTGCCATATCCCCAGAAAAGAAAATCTAATGGATTCAGATCCAGGCTCCTTGGTGGGCCAAGAAATCCACTTGTTGACAAAATGAGTATTCAATGCTTCTTATTCAAACTGAAGTGAGTAGTACTCCATCTTGCTAAAACTAGACAGGACCCTTCTTTGCCTTAATAGCAACTAATTGAGAAATATTAGAGATACTTTTCTAGTTCACTGTGGACATCACCATTTATAGAATTTTCTACAAAAATGATAGTATCTGTTACTTGGTTATGTGCAAGACAGCATCAAGCGTTCATTTTCATTGAGTCACATTGATGTTCCACAAACTCATGAGGCATCTGTGAACCCAAATTCTATAATCATGTCGGTTCACCTCAATATTTATGTAAAAAGTGGTCCCATCAGTAAAAAGTTCATTTTAAAAAAATGTATTAGTATCTGTCCTGTTTCACATAATAAAATCAAACTCTAGCCTCTTATTTTTGTCTGTTAGTTTGACTTTGATTATAAGTTGCTCCTTCTACACTGTTAGTCTTAGCCTTTTGTGAACTATCTTATAAAGAGTTGATTTGGGTATGCCCAACTGAAAACTATGTCATCTCGACAATTTTTTTGAATTTGCCCGACATAAAGTACAAATTGTATTAATATTCTCTTTGGATACTTGTGGTCTACCAGATTATCTTTTATTTTGATATACTTCCCGCTTCTTTAAACCTATGTGACCATTGAAGAATGATTTTGTCTGTAAGTGCATAATCACTACACACCCACTGAAAGTTCTGCCATACAGTGGTAACAGTCCAGTTTCTATAAGCTAAATAACACACTGAACCTTTTGTCTGTTGTCGCCAACATACCACATTATGGAATAAGCCTCTGATAAGTTACTTAAAGGTCACTGACTTAAATGTTTAGTATTGAAAAGAAAACTGAACCTGATGTGAATAAAATTTGATGAGCTATTGATTTCCATTACCATTAATTTGATATGATATATATATATATATATGCATGTATGTATATGTGTAATGATATTTTAACATGCAATTTAAATACAAATTAATTTCTAAACTTTTATCTTAATTTAGCCCATATCAAAGTCATTTTAAAATATTTTCTTATTTCCTGATCTGATTCCATTTCTCTACTTAATTAATTCATGTAAAGCTTATGAAATTTTTGAATATGCCTAGAAGCCGTTTTGCACTCACTCCACATGAAGGGCTAGAAAAATGTCTAATAAGCATATTCTTTTTTAAAAATCCCTGGGTTGTTTCTTTTATTTGTGATTGATGCTCTGAAATGCCTAACTGATTCTTAATGATAGTGTCTTCTTCTCTGTAAACAAGAATTTACTTATGAAAATAAGCTACTTAAGACTCACGATAAAATGTTCGAGAACTTTCCGTTACTTCTCTGTCTGTTGTGTGCGTGTGTTTGTCGCTCCTACTGTACATAAACATTCTTGCTTCTTCATGATAAAAATAAAATGACATGAAAGCATCAAAAGTCTCTAATGTCTTTAAACTGCAATCTACTTCAAAAATTTCAAATCCATATATATATATATATATATATATATATATATATATATATATATATAAGTTATAGTTCTCATTACAAAATTATTTCTTTTTTTTCCCCCCTTTCATTTTTATGAATGTGGTTTTAAAGATTATTTTTCATAACCTCAAACATAAATTATAAGAGGATGTAGTTAAAGAGATTTCAAATAATTAGTGTGTCCCAGTATTTGAATGCATATTTGTAGAACTACTTTCTAATTTCTTTCAAAAACTTACTTAAAAATATAAATATTTTAAAGTACTTAATTTTGTCCCAAAAAATTTGTTTTTGTTATAGCATGTTTCATTAACTATGAAATGTGAAATAACTTAAGAATTAAATTAAAAGGTAATTTAAAATATATTTTAAGAGTTAATTTATTCATTAATGTCATTTAATATCATATTCTCATTTCAATATCTTTTAATAATGATTTAGAGATGAATTTGGCAGTTACACATTTATTATTCAAAGCAATTGCAGTACAATTATTTATTAAATTTTCTTTTAGAAAGGTTGAATTTTTTATAGTTTTTTGCATATTTTTCATTTTTTTTTTGTACGTATGACAGTAATGAATAATAAACTAGTTCTTCTATTTTGATTATCTTTTTTATAACTTGAAATTACTATTTATTTATTTAGAGCCACCATATGAGTTTGAAACCGAGGATACTGTGAAACCTGAAAAATTAAATCTTTTACGTAAGTATACAGAATACAAAAATATATTGTGAATTTTTAAATTTAATTTTTTTAATTTAATTTTTTTTAAATTGCTATATATTATATTAGTATTAATAAATTTAGATATCAGATTTTAAAATATTTATAATATTTTATTTATATTTATTAAATTGAATATGAAGGGTTACAGTAGTTTGTTTTATGAATGTGGACCAATGCTTTATAAATTTCAATCTAAATGTGAAAGTCTTGTCTAATAACAATGGAATACTGCAAAGCGTTTTGAAGTTTTAATGTTTAAACAATGGAATTGTTGAATGAATGCATTCATAAATCATTCCTATTGCATACAACTAAATATCTTCCATGTTATATATATTTGAGCATCAAAGCTATTGAAGTAAATATTGAAGCCTATATAATATAAATATTAAAGTTTATTTAAATAGCTTTGCAATTGTTTTACTTTTTTAAAATCTTGCTTGATTAAAATCACTTATAAAATTAAATTATTTTTGTAAATAGGTGCTGAAATCAGTTTTTCTTAAATTTACTTGCAGTTTAAGTGTTTTGTTACCAGTTTTTTTTTTTAAATAATTATTGTTATTCATTTGCTTTAAAGACATTAAATTGCAAACAATATTTTTTTAAAAAATCTGACTTTAGAAGCTAAGTGTAAGAAATGGCACCTTGAAATTTGTATTATCTCTAACCCTACTCAGGGCTTAATCAAGCCCTATTTGTGAAGCAATGAACTAAGTAATTTTTGTTGATATTTTTATTGTTCTTATAAATGCAACTTCAGTTTGATAATTCTACTTTGGAGAAAAAGTTTCTTTTATTGCTTTCCTTGCATGGTTGCTTCCATGAAGATCAATTTGAGAATGCTTGCTACTTATTTTTACTTAAATGGAACTATCAACAGCAAATAACATGATGAAATTGCAGAATTTTGTCACTAAAAATAACATTGTTCATTGGATTATCTTGCACAGATCCAAAATGGCTCTGTAATTATGTTTTATGACTGATACAATGATTTGCTCATTATTATTTGAAGAGTAGTTTTGAGTTGGAATCGTTCATGCTCATAACAACCAACTGTAAATTTTAATACTAAGAATATTTATGACAACATAGCATCCTTGGCAGCATTTTTTAAAAAATATTTTTAATGAATACTGGAGAGCTTCATCTTATATTAGCACATTTGTAAAATATTTACATAGTCAGTAATTTGCTATTTATAGGGCATCAGCTTTAATCAAAGGGTATTCTAGACAAGACATTATTTTTAAAACATTTGAGGGAACTCTACTTTTATTCATGCATATTTGGTCAATACACTTACAGTCATTTTGTTTATGGTTAAGTGATTTATTTTTCAAGCCCACCTATACCTATACAGGTTTTAGTTTTACAAAATCGCCATTTATCATGACAATATCGGAAAATTACCATTGTCAAATAGTGCCATTTATTGTTATATTTATAATATAAAAGTTCAGGTGTTCTAACTACTGTAAATAATGTAATTTGTTAGCCAACATGCAGAAAATGGTGGGCTAAGTATGTATTCAATACAAACGATGCTTTAGACGTTTTTGCAAAATTTTATAAAATCCTGGTGTTTTTTTTTTTTTTTTTTGTTTTTTTTTTTTGCTAAATTAAATTTTCTATGTTGTAATACATTATGGTAAATTATGATCATCTTTATCTTTCTCAGTGCCAAAATTTTAACAATGTTTTAATATAAGATAAATAATAAATAAGTAATAGTATCACATATATTGGATGCTTCTTATTAAATTTTGGTTTAGTCATGCAATTGGTAAAAGTTTAAAATTTATGAATTTGCATTACTAGTTTGTAATTTATGCATAATTCAACATGATCATTTATATATTTATTTATAGTATTATCTTGAATTCGAATATCTTCATATTTGCTCTCTTTAAGAATATGTATACATTATTTATGTACAAAGGAGATAAGTCATAACAATTAATAATTCTGAACTAGGGATAATTGTTAGATGGCATACTCTCTTTTAAAATTGTTATTGAAAAATTGATTTCATAATCCATTAACTTTGAAAAACTCCTTACACTTCTGCCACAAGGGTCTTTCATTTGATCTACTTCTTAACTACCAGTAGCTCTCTAGGCTACTGATTCAGCTAAGTGATATTGTTGAGATATCATATTAAGTGTTACAAAATATTCAACCTGTGTCGATTGCTTTCAGTTACATTACTTGTCTAAAACTCGTAGTTTCATACTTCAAAGACAAATTTTGCATATTTTCAACTTTTTAATTTTAATTTCAACCTTTTCTATTTCATTTTGATTTTAAAGAAGTTATTGATTATATGGTTGTTTTATATCGAAATCACAATTTCCTCTAATTTTTTAGCGTTTTATGTGATGTATTCCATTAATTGCAACTTCACCTCCCCCTCCCATTGAAAAGGGGGGGGGGGTGAATGATATATTTATAAATTGAGAATTGATACATTTTATTAATATATGATTGATTTTCAATAATTTTTATTATTTATAAACGTAGACAAACAATAAACTTTATGTAACAATATGGAAATTAATTTGAAAGAAAATGTTTGTGCCTATATTAGTATGTCGCTGTACATTGAGAATGCTTTCATTATTAAGCAGATGTTTCGATATCTTTAAATGCTTCCTTTGAAATTTTATTTTGTAATTTAAATTTGCAAGCTCTTTATTTAAGTAAAAGCTATAGGTAATTGTTTTAAGGACATTTTAGTATCCAATACCAGTTAAAAAATGTTAATGGAGTTTCTCTCTCTCTCTTTCACTATTATTGTATGATTTTTTTTTTGTTTGTTTCTTCTAAAATAATGAGAATGAACATATTCTATTTTTTGGTTGTCTATTGACAAAAATTGATCTTTTAAAAAACGCACCAATTACTTTTTAAAAAAAAATTGCTTTTCGTTTAAAACCTTGGGGAAAAATTCAAAGGTTTGCATTTTGAAAGGAGAAAAAAAAATCAACTATGCATTTGAAATTTTATAAAAATGTATTGAAGTATTTGTGTCGAAAAAAGAATTGAGATTTGATTTTTCCGAACAGGTGACGATTCTGATGTTCGGAAAGACTTAGAAAACCCTCATTTGCGGAGAATATTGGAGGAGTTGAATTCTTCACGAAATCCAGACATGTCCATTGAGCAAGCAATGAAAGAGCCACTCTTTGAAGAGTTTGTAACTCATTGCCTTCAAGTTGTCGAGGATGAAAACTGAAAAATGTGCTCTGCATTGATATGTATATATTGTTTGTAAAAATTTATTAAAAAAGATTTTTTTTTAAAACCTAGAGAATTGAGTTCTTGAAGATGAAATTTTTTTTGGGATATATTTCATATTAATTGTTTTTAAGCAAAGGATTTTGTATCATACAGTAATTATCAGTTATTATCATTATTTTTCATTTAACTTCGCCTGAGCGTTATTTTGTTTGGTATGCTATTCTTGATTTTGAGAGCTCCCACGACATATGAACTTTGAAGAACACAATGTGATTAGAGATTCTACCAAAAAGGAGGTTTGCTTTTATAAGAGTTTAAGGTAAGTAGTTTATAAATCCATATTATCTTAGTTATATTTTATATTCACAGAACATAAACTCATTTTATATATGATTATCAAATTAATAGAATAATTATTTTTATTTAAAAAGTAATTTGCTTTTCTATTTTGAAGTTTTGTTGAAAAAGTATAACTGCAAACATAAAATTCTTATAAAAATTGACAGAAAAACTTAAATTTTGTCAATACTAGCTACCTTTTGGAAAGCAACAAGTGCGTTTGAATGATTGGTTATACAAAATTTCAATCTAATCTTTTGTACTTAATTAGAGTACTTTAATGAACTTTCCTTAGCAAAATAATTTTTAGTTTCAAATTTCAGTAGTCCTGCAACTCCTGTTTTAGGTGCCTTACCCTATTCTTCCCAAAATGCTGCATGACTAGTTTTTTGACATCTCAGGGGCAAAAATTATTAAAAGAATTCTGCTATCGCAAATTTAAAGTTATATGAGGACATTTTTTATTTAGTAAATTATAATTTGTCTTAATTAAGTTATTATTATTTATACGAAAATTCCACTCCGTGGCAATATTTTGCCAAATTCCATTTTGCTTCATGATAGAAACAAGAAAGTCAGCATGTACGGCTTCTGCTGGTATCCAAAAAAGCATGCTTCCTGTAGTATGAAATAATGTAAATTTTGATTCATAGGACCAGATTGCTAGCTATCTCTTATTGCTGTTGAGAAAACGGTTTGATGATCTCATTCACAGCATTTCACTGCGACAGCTACAACTTTAGACAATCTGCCATGAATTATCGCGGCACATAGTTCCTGTTGATAGTTTGGTAGGTACTGGATATGAGAATTATCTGCTGCAGTGCGTTCTTATATATCTTCAAGACCGTCAATTTGGATTTTCCATTTTGTAGGGGACTCTTTCCTCAGGTTTGTGCAGACTGTCACAATTCTTTGCTCAGTGTGTAGTGGTATCTTTATTAGTAAGTAACGGCCACTAAGCATTGGTGATCACTTTTGTATAGGGTTACGCGGTGGTAAATCGGAAGGTCGCGAGTTCGATTCTTGGTAGAATTCAACCTCCATATTGGTACAATTCCAGTCAATACTATCGCCACATTGGTGTCCTCGGACAATGAACACGCTGTTCGCTCGCCATAACGCTTGGCGCTATAAAATCGTTCATCTCTCCGCGGACTCACTGGTGATGGTATCTTAATAAGCCAGTAACAGCCACTAAACATTAGTGATCACTTCTGTCTAACGGATATGTTACGTGCCTGCAAATCGTAAGGTCGTGAGTTCGATCTTTGGTGGAATTCAATCATCATATTGGCGCGACACCACAATAAAAAAAACCTCCACAAGTAAACCTTGAAACACCAATATGGATGGTTGTTTTAGATATGGATGTTCTAACGATGTGAGCTCCAAAAATAACACTTTTCTAGGTATAGAATTATTTCTCACTACTCATAATTAATTGCTCGATTGATATCTTCACTGTATCCCCTGGGGGGGCACCTCGAAAAGTGGATGTTTTTGGTATGGTGTCTGGATCTCGAGGTGTGTGGGGAGGGGGGAGGATCTAGCTCCTCACATCGATGACGGGATGACCGCGGTACAACTCTTTCCGAAGGAAAAGGTTGTACCACATCCGATAAGGCCCCTAGGAATCGATCTCAGTCCCGCCAGTGATGCTGTTGTGGCAATCCGGTCATTCAGTTTTCGTAATTCGTGTGCCTTCGAGCGGGTCGGTGAGTCAGATCACTACTGACCTATTGTCACGAGAAAAACCCTGAACATGGTTGCCCTAAGTAGACGAGTCTGAGTAAGGAGGGAAGTAGGCATTAAAAACAGACCGCAGTATTTAGCTAACAAAATGCTCTTAATTAGTCGAGAAATTCATTTCGCTTACTATAATGCAGGCATACAATTCCTAATCGGTTCTTTCAGCGCCAAATGAAATACAGTCCTTTCCTTCACTCCCCAAATGTAATAGAATATCTGGTTTCCAAGCCGTCATACCCCTACTTATAGGGTTACTAGGGTTTTCCTCTTGATGGTAGGTCAGTACCTTCACTGTTGCTGCTATTATATAACAGATCGCTACAACACGGAGCGGAACTTGTGGATAGTCGAAATCTGGTGCACTTCGAAATCGATATCACTCTTATTTCATCCCATACCTTCATATATGAACTGTATATTTATGTAAGTATGGATAAAAAATATATGTATTTACTTGTACACTTGTTCTTAATTAACACCATGATGTTTGAGTATTTCGTGATGAGTTGGAAGAAACATGCTTCCAGATAAGTTATAAGTTATAATTCTTTCTGCTTACACGGAATACGAGCAATCTGTTGCTTGTTTTTTAATTAATTCTGATTGTTAGATAATCTTTACCCTTTCTCGATTTATCTTTTTAGCAACAAAAATCTTATCCTTAGTTAGAAAAATCTGCAGAAATTTTCTAATATGCGATTCTAAAACCATATTGTTTTGTTCATATTGATGTTTGGAAGTTACATGAGTTGATTCTCTTAATGTCTCGTATTACCCTATTTGCATCGTTAGCGTAAATATACGCTCAATTTCCCTGGTCACTATCACTGGAGCGTATATATATGCTGCATCATACTATATGCTATACATATAGTATGATATATACTTCATGCATATTATATACTATATACTTATATGCATCCCACATTTCAAATATTACCACATTGAACAAAATGATAACAAATAATGCTCACAAATGACTTTTTCTACTTGTATACAATTTTACTCCTAAATATGAAATAAAAAAATTACCGTGATATGATCCCTTTTTTTTCTTCATGTTTTCATATGATGCAAATGGATTAATGTAAGTCATTTCCTTAATGGAAGGCGAATGAAATCCTTTTCGAATGCATCCACATTTTTTAAATGTTTCTGTAACTAAAGAAAGGGCACTCACCCATTGATTTTAAGCTTTTATTTTAAAAATTGACTCCCATTGTAAACAAAAATGCATTTTATATGTAAAACGTAACATATTTCTTGTTCTTTGCAAAAAAAAGTCCTCTTGTTTAAGCAGTTCCGAAAGGATATGAACTCTAATATCCTAATAGTAGTGACGTTAACAGTGCGACACCTCGCTCATCCGGCTCATGCCGTTGCTTCCGTTGATCTCTTTGTCCGAGCACGTGCTGCCTTTGTTGCTGTCGTTGCTCGCGCTCCTCTGGTAGATGGGGTTCCCCCGGTTGGTCATTGCGTTGGGGTTGCCCGGCGTGCCTGGAGTGCCTGCACCGCCGATGCCCACGTAGCGGCCGAGAGGTCCGTCGCTCCGCACGTTCATTTCTCCACGCATGAATCTTTCGAGCTTGTCCACGCATGCGTCTTGGTAATCGTGAATCCACCTTGAGACGAAGGAAAGAGATTCGATTAACATATATTTATTACTATCTGACATATAATTATTACTTAGCCCAGCGCGTTGCAATTTTAGAAATATCGTTTGAAATTTAAAATAATTATCTTGTTTAATTAGGATTGATTGAAATTATATTTATTTTCGTATCGAAAATGAATACATTCAATGAAATTGAAGGATATATAAAGGAGAAGCTATTTTTTTAAACTTTATTATTCAAGACTTTAGGTTAGACAATATTTGTTTTTGTTGTAGTAACCATTTCGTAAATGCAAGTGATAAGTTGTCGAAGTTTTATCGGATGAGCGGTACAGCAGAGCATAAGAGACATACAATCAAACATTCATTTTTATTTATATAGATTGCATAATTTAGTCAACTATTCTAACAAGTCAATTAAAGAATAAACGTTTTTATCGCTCAATCTTTTTATTATAATGGCTGTTATTTTTCTATTAACTCTATGGCAGGAAGATGTTGCATTGAAAATTGACACTTTTTTTTGCAAATATACCATCGAAGGATATATAAAGTTTATACTATCTAAAAGTTTGGAATTGTTTGCCTTTTTCCCGTTTGGAATTTGAGGAAATTTTCTCAAAGTGGTGACCTAGTCCTTATTAAACAGGATGATAGATGTAAGGTGAAATGACGGAGAAGAGGACGAATGTCAGCTATTGACCACTTCGTGGCGGGGACCAACCATCTTGAAGAGGATGCTAGATTGATGAATCGGACAGTGATTTGGCCGGATTATTATGAAGAATGTTGTGGGCCACAGACAAATCTTGTCAAATCTGCTTCGTTCAGTGATGATGCGGTGTTTGGATGTACACAAGAAGCAGATGCTTGATAACAGTCAACATATGCTCCAAGAACAGAAATGGTGTGCAGCAAATTTGATGAACTTTCATATATTTTGGCAGCCGTATTATTAAAGCATATATTCGTCGTTTTTAATGTTATTGTAACGTAAACATTTTCCAATAAGATGGAGATGGGGAACAGCTATTAGTTTGTTTATCTGTCTTTATTTTTGAAGAATAGTTTTTGAATAATTGTAAAAAATTTTAGATGTAAAATACTGACAATGAATTCTGCATATTTTTCTGCTTAACCTGAAGTATAGGAAATGACTAAAATATAAAAGGATTTAAGAATTATTCTGTTTTAAGTAGATGTGCACAAGCATACATGAACTGTACATATAATAAATTTTATACATAAAATTCAATAGTCAGCAGGTGATGCAACATATTAAGAAACATTTCAAACCACACTGCATAGTTCAGATTAATGCATTCAAAATCTGAAGAAGAATTGAAACCATTTTTGTGTTTGGATTAAAAATCAATGGTTATCTAATCGTTTAATGAAAAATATTTCATATAGCATAATATATAAACACATAGGATAAGATTAAATGAATGAAAATTTATACTAAAAAAAGAAATGATTTTAAACTAAAAACGTCTATTAAAATGGAAATAAAACAGTGCTAAATGATGATTGAAATCCACTTCTCACCTGACGCCATTAAAATAGCAGACAGCTCTCATATCTTCTGGCAATGTTTCAGGCTCTGGCCATTGAAAATTGTCCAGAATTGGAATGATATTGCATTGACTTTGTAGTGCTTCGACTATTTCCTGCAAAAGCGAGAGAAAAGAGTTGCAGATATTGAATATATAATAATTTTGTTCTTCTATCAATAAAATTAACACTAGATTACCTAAGGAGTCATTTTGACTGCTTGTCAATTTCATTTAGAAAAACAATTGTGCATATAATGACACAGCTTCTTAGAATGTTGTGACTTTTTGTACTACATAGAAATGATTTTATTAATCATTGTAGTTGCCTCCCCCTTCTTTCGTTTCTGGTATATACGTGTGTGTGTGTGTGTGATACCTGTATTGCCTAAAAGCAGTCATTTTGACTACTTGGAAAAAGTTAAATAATCAAATGACTTTTATTATTGAATTGTATAAATTTCTTATAAGAAACCAGAGCCAGTCTGATTATATGAAATCAGATCGGCTCCGATTTCGTATAACAGTTTATATATTTTTTGATTACCGTCACTTATTCGTTACTTGCCATTCGAATCTTTATGCCTGTCATCAGAAAATGAGGACCCACAAACATCAAATGCAACATATTCTAACAAACGAAAATTTTGTCAAGTACGACTTTGCTACAAATAATATATGTGAAAAATGTCAAAAGTATGCTTGCGGAAGATGTACTCATAAAAAGATTTCAACTTACATTTGCTTAAAATGTACAAATGATGAATAAATTATTTTTTGTTCCAAATGAAGTAAATTTTTTTTTATTCTTAAAACTTACTATTAACTTGCTATACGACTCTAAATAGTATAAGAAATATTAAAAATTAATTTTAAACAAATTCCTTTACACATTAGTTATTCTTTCACAATGCAGTCATTTTAACTGCTTTAGGTCAATATAGGTATACACTAAGTCTCCGTCTTTCTAGTGTTAATAAGTATTACAATGGAACACTAAAAAAGTTTGCTCTCTTGAATTCTAAATTAGAGAAAAATTGGAGTTTAGATGCAAATTGAGGACACATAATTACTTTTTATTTCGCATTATCAACCACCTACAGACGTCAGTATGCTTTGAAAATTATGCAAGCTGAATGTGCATTCAGAAATTTAACGAAAGCATTTCGCAAATTATTTTCTAAACATTCTTGCTTTTATTTATAATAATTATTATTTTATCAAACAAATTATATTAATTAATAATGAAATTTACTTTAATGTATGTTTATTTGTGTCAGAGCAACTTGCATACTGAAATTATAGAGCTAGAATTAATATTTTTAGCTGCTAACGATTTTTCTTTAATTATGTAGAAACTCCTCATTTGTCGAAGTTATGTGAATGTGGGATACTTTGAATTCTGAAGGACGGATATTCTAAACACTCGAAGAAAAAAATCCACCAATGGGTGGTAAAAACAGACAAGTCCGACCTGATTGTATCTTTTTGTATATTTAAGGAAATTTTTATATTATCCGATTACCCGAGAATGGCATGTTTCCATTGCAAATTTTCATAACAAGCAAGGATTTTATTAAGTATTTAAATAATGTTTTTCATCAATTGAATGTTTTAACCCTTTGCGGTCGATGTCGCCACAGTAGCCGCATTCGCAAGTCGTCGTAAAAGTTGGTGCCACCAATATGGCGGCAAGATGTTACACACACGCACACACATAATTACTTAGAAACCGCCCCAGAACTTTTGCAGAATATCACACTTTGGAAAATTACAGAAATTAAAAATTTATGTATTATATGTATTATTAAAAATAAATCAGTTTCAACAAATTTAGTGTTTTCTAATATCCATATATTTGCTTTAAATCACTCAGGGAGAAATAACTCCGTAAAGCTAAATTTGCTCCGACTAGCTGGTACTCCCATCAGAGAAATTTGTCGATCGCAAAAATGCTAAAATTATGTAACTTTACAGAAAACACTTTATTTTATGTCCTTTTCAGGTTCTTAGAAAGCTGTATTTTTACAAAACTGCTGGGAAACATAATGTAGTTTTACTTCTTTAAACTTCAACCAAATGATTGAAATATTCTATAAAAACTATTTGGTGCCAGCTTACTTTGTGGACCCAGTCTTTGCATTCTGTGTCATTCATGCACCTGTCCAGGGCGTTGGGTGTGAGCACCAGGAGGAAATGCTTGGCTTGCCGAATGCTGTTGAGTAGATTGTTGTCGAACTTGCCCGCCTCCAATCTCTCGACGTCAATGAACACGGAGAAGCCCCTCAGCTGCAGATGAACTTTCAGCAAGCTGCAAAATAAAGAAGAGAATTGTTGTGGTTTCTCATGCTGCAAGCCCACTAACTAACGAGCCATTACGATTTAACACGAATTGTGCATCTCTTTTTTTTTTTTTTCAGTAGCGCCATCTATGGCCAAGAACTCGAGTTCGCTACTCACGCGTCAAAACCTTTTTTATGGGGGCTGACTTCATTTATACATTCATCCACAGTTCGTAATTTAGAGTTATCCAATAATTATTTAGCTATTATTCAAATATGCAACGTTACCTCGCTAGCTGAGAGCCATTTGATCTTCTGTAGCTGACGAAGACGTCCAGGCTCTTTTGTTTGTCGTCTTCCTCTTCGGCGTCTTCGCTTTGCTGGGCCAGACCTGCAGGGCAACAAAAACAGGATTTAATTTCAGTGTCGATCACTTTTCCACAATACTCAGTGAAAATTTAATTTTGATTGTATAAATGAATTTTAACATAGTGATCACCGAACCATTATAATTGTATAAAATGTCCATACCTGAAATATCATTTAAAAAAATCTTTTTATTTAAAGTAACATGTTTCGTTTTCCATGAAGTTCTTTTTTTTTTTCGGTAATATTTTACATTTACTTTATTGTTGTTTTAGAGTACTGCAATTTTGTATACCCATGGATTCTTTATTACTATACAATATTTAAATATTTTCAGAAAATCATCAGTTGCTCTATTGATTTAATTTTTATTCTATACTAGATAATTTTTATTCTATACTAGGTAGTTGCTGAAGCAAAAGAAATAATTTTGTAAATATTTGAAATAGTTATCTTGTTTAATTAAGAATGATATTTATTTCCTTATCAACAGTGAATGCGTTCATTGAAACTGAAAGATCTATAAAAGAGAAGTATTAATAGTATTTACTCTATAGTATCTATTCTACAAACAAATATTTATTTTTATATATTAGGTTTGTGTATTCTCTCAGATTGGTAATGAAAGAAACTATTTATTGTATCTCGTGATTCGTTTAATATTCGTTTTGAATTTTCAAGTTTAATGTTAGAAATTGTGATTAAAATATTTTGTTTTAACATTGATTAAACATAGCAAATATGTTTATACCATAAAATCTTTAATATAGTTGAAAAGATAATTTTTTCAAAATAAGATGGTTTAAAATTATTTGAACTATAATATTTTAACAAAAAACGCTAAAATGTTATTAAATTTTCAGTTAAAATTTGAAATATATAGGACTGGTTCCCCTAAAGCTTTCTCGTACACTTTCTAATATAACTATTACCTCAGAGGAAGACTTACATTGCATTTACACATAATAGCTATGAAATATTAACGTCCAGCTTGAATATAGCATCTTTACTGAATCTTGTAGTTGTTGTAATTTGGCTTACAGCACATTGGGGTCACAGGTCCCATAATCTGTAAATCTAATATGGTGAGCTTCGATTACGCTTAGAACTATCTTATTGGATTAGAATATCCACCAGTTAATTAAAGAATAAATCAGAGTTGTTTATTATTTCTATTATGATATAAAAATGGAAGGAGGAAAAAAAGTTTGTAAGTTGTTTAAGGCAAAGCAATTAGATGAGAGAGACAATTACAATGTGTCTTCTTGGTGAGTTCCTTGGTGGTTAATTCATGATTAATAGATGCGGTAAATAGATCTGAAAATATTTGTTACTCTTCAGATGATTGTATCATGCCTATAATCTTCACGTAAGTGCAAGCAATATGTTGTCGAAGTTTCATAGGAATCGGATGAGCGGTACGCCACGTATTGTCTGTATCCCAAGTGACATACAGACAAACATTCATTTTTATTTGTATAAATTTGCGATACGAAGTGGTTATGAATTTGAGAAAAAAAATGATTTTAGAATTTTGTAATGTGTGCAAAAAATTACGAATTAATGATCATAAAGTAAAAAATTAAAATAATTTGCTTTTCAAAACTATCTTCATGGTACTTCAACTAACCTTTTATGGCGTGCGCTATCCTCAGCCTGTGAATACTGTTGTCGATTCCGCAAACCTCTGCCAGATGGTCTTCGGATATGTATTTGAGGGTTTCCTTCTGTACGCCGCAGCGGAGCATCTGGTAAGTGTACTGAGAGAACTCCTGGCCCAAGGACTGGAGCACTTGGTTCAGGTAGGTGGAATCGCACGACGTGTAGTCTGCCATTCGCTTCAGCTGGTTCAGCTCTCTCAGAAACCTGCAGAAGATGAAAAAAGATGGCAAAATTATTTATTTTTATCTATTTCACTAGAGCATCTGATGGTATAATAATTTGTATTTCTTCATTACAATCAAATTGAAACATACAGCATTTTATGCGTTGTATTATATTCGCACGAATTTTTCTGAGAAGGAAGAAAGATTGCAGCAGCGCGAATAATGGTTATCATCAACTGTTCCGATAATTATTTTTCAGTATCGTTAGCACTTGCGCCTAGTTGGTCAGGTAAAATTTTATAACTTTTCAAAACCTGTTAGAAATCTTGATTCGATTGTGCTTCATTAGCTAACTTAAAAAAAAAAACAGTAATTTTTTTAAATTTAAAATTTTAAACATTTGTAGTCACTTTCTTAAATGGAAATCAGTATTATAAGCCTTTGAACTAATATCGATGAGTTGAATACGAAGCATTGTTCATAAAACATTTCTTCCATACTCCCATCCCTCCCAAGCTTGATACAGCGTTTTTTTTTTTTAATGATATATTCATATTTAGAACTTCAAAAAAGTTTTTGTTCTGTAAATATTTTGCTTGCAAGGCTAATATTGCACCAAACTGTACCTTCAGAAAAATGCCACACACAGAAATGCTCTGTTAGCAAATGGCAAACAAGCTTAGAAATTTTCTGAAGCATTTCTACGCCGTAATGTGTAATACTAAGTCATTTGATATAATGCATTGTAATCCGCATTTTACAAAGAACTGTTGCCGCAATGCTTCAGTAAATCAGGGAGAAACGTTCTATATATAAAGTAACCGCCTTAACTAAATGCATTTTTATGGCAATATAATAACTTCAAAATTAACCATAATGGAATTATAGAAGATACAATTGTATTGTAAAAATGTATGAACTAGGAATATGCTTTATGTCAGAAATATAAGATTGATAATGAAAAATCGTGTAAATAAGTTCGTAAGAGAGACTGTACATTTATATAGCATATCTCGTACTCAAAAATCAATCACTATTTCGTCTAGAAATTTTGGTTATATCTTTGAGATGGAAAAAACAATTCAAGCAACCGTATATACTTCATTCCTAACAATAATTTCATGACATTCTTTGATGTGCTACCATATTGAATTAGCATGGAACATATATAATGATCAGCGCATTCCAACCTGAGCCGAAAATGATTTAGAAAAACTGTTAATTCCGTTTAATTTTGTAAAAATAAGACGCTTTGTATTTAATATTTAAAATGAATTAAGTTTGCATCAGTAATCTAGTATTAAGCTAATTAATTTACCTCTTCCTTAAGATGCCATTCATTATGCCTATATCTTCTTTGAGCATGTCTTCTGTTAGCTGCAGCAGGAGATCCCCGTCTACACGACTGCTAAGGAATTCATTCGTGTAGGCATCAAAACCAATCTAAAAAAAAAGTGTTACTGAAATCAAGTTTTGATTTAACATTGTCAATGGCAAAAGTACCAGTCCATTAATCAAAGTTTGCATTTCTAAATTATAACATAACAGCAGAGATTTGATTTCCAACCACATTTAAAATCTATTAAGGGTGCATGCAGTTGAATTCTTCGCTGCAGTGGGAATTCAGATATGAAATATCAAATGTGTCTCTCGAGATCACAGCAGCCAAACCTAAATGGATTCGAATTTATTTTGGTTTGGAAAAGTATTTCTTATGAATAGTTTTTAGCAGGTTGTTCAAAAATTATGATTTTTTTTTTTTAAATTTGTGAGTTAGTAAAATAATATTTCTTTTGGGAAAACATTCTTTTTTTAAAACCTTTTTACTTTATATGTCTCATAGAACCATGTTTTATCAGTTTATTTATGATCACTAATAATATCAGATTCACATGAAACACGTAAATCTGCAGCATAAATTTATTTTTCAAACATATAGTGAATTAGCAGCTGCTTTTAGTATTACATGCCATTTTAACTTGCAAACAGACGGTAGAAGCAATTACATTTTTGTGTGTCTATGATGGCATGAATTGATAATTTCATTACATTGACTTTAGTTACTGTAAGCAGCTGATAGGGATAAAATTATGTGCAGTTCATAGCGATTGCAGTCAACGATGTTCAATATATAGTAGCATTTTATTTAATTAATGCATTCTTTAATCTGACTTTGAACCCAAGACTTTTGTACTAATTAATGATAGAACTTTATGAATTTCAACATTTAGCAATCAAATAAACAGCTATTGTGTAACAATACAAAAAATAACAAGAATAATTTTTTGGGAGTCGAACCGAATACAAATTGTATAAAGTGTCTAGCAGACTTTCTGCATGTGAGAGCATGTAATTGCCAACACATTTATGAATTGTGCAGACATCTGTCCATTCGTCTTAATGCATTCTTTGGACCTAAGATTTTTGAACTAATTAATGATAGAACTCTTTAATAATTTAAGCATTTAATAACTAGATAAACCACTACTGTGTACCAATATCAAAATAGCAAGGACAATTATTTCGGAATCATATCATAGTGAATACAAATAGTATAAGGTATCTAGTAGACATTTAGCATGTGTGAGCATGTAACTGATTGCTGACACGTATATGGGTAAGAGAGAAATCGCCCAGACGTCTGCCCATTCATCTGACGACTTCGACGTGTGGGACTGAGGTACATAACTTATTGAATGAGCGCTATTATGGTGCTCGTAAATCTTCGTTAACTTCGCTTTTACTGGAAGAACGCCACTTAAGATATAATAACGCTGCTCACTACACTCAGCGTTTTTAACACCGGCTCAAGGTTAACCGGCAATCGTCATCGGGATTAAGAAGAAAAAAGTCGCGCGGAACCCAAATGGGGCACAAATTGCTCAATGAGATGGGCTCTCACAGCCTTCCTGGTGGTCTTTTCTTTGATTATCGCTGCTATAGAAACACTTGGGCTGTGCTATAAAAGTCAAATTAGAATAGAGTGCAGCTGGGACAATTATGAAGAGCAGGTTTCGAGCAATTGCGAGTTGTTTTTCAAGCAAAAAAACCACAGAAAACGGACAATGGATCTTAAAGCAGATGAAAGCTAATTTGTGTGTCTCGAGCTTCAAAAGTTACTTCCTTTTGATGTGAAATTCAATTGTTATTTCGCCTACAACAAAAAGTTAAACTAGTTAGATTAAAAAAAAAAAGTTTTTGTCGTTATGCGGAATAATGTAAATTATGCTTGTGAGAAAAGATGTTCTAAAAGGGTTAAAATTGATTTAGATATTAGTGACAACATATTTAATTTCATATTTATTATTGTTACTAACAGCTTTTTTATATAAAAAAATGAACATATTGCCATTTTTAGTATAAATGCTTGATGTTGTTAATCGAAATTGATGTATGTCATTTTTTCTGAACTTTCCAAGAGTTAATATAAGACACAAGATCTCATTAACTAATGACATTTTAATAAAGTATTTTGGTTTCAGAACTGGTGTACAGCACATAATTATATTACAGAACGTATCTTTCTTTTATTATTATTATTATTTATGATAGCTGATAAAAGAAGCGGTTTCGCCTCAATATGAATGTGTATGGAGCTCAGTGGTCATTTATAGTTTGACAAAGAATCTAGCGGACCAATTTCAGAATCGCAAATCCACTCAATGTCTAGTATTGTTTAAAAACCTATTGTCAGTGTCTCTTACTTTGAATATTCAAATCAATATATGAAGCACAGATCCAAAAGTGAAATATTGATTAAATAAGAATTGCTTTGCTGGTAAATGACTATCTTTATGAAAGAGCTAAATGACAAAAGCAAGGTACTAAGAATCGCAGGAAATGCTTATGTGAGCTACTTAATATTTTTGCATTTTTATAGGGGAGAAATATTCTTGGGCAAGACAGACGACTGATTCAATTCAGACTAACAATAAAATACAGAAATGAGCCGGAAGATGCTTTGGATGGGATAGAATGGGTACAAGGCTACTATAAAAGATTTATTCATTTTCAAAATGCTGTACATTATAAAATATTACATAATGTTATAATAACTATCCGTATAACTCACCAAATTTTCTGCGCTTACTAATGTTCTACGCGTGGATCACACGTCTAATCGTAGATAAACTCATTCCACATATTTTTGTAGCATCATCCTATCAATGAACCTTTCTTATAATGTTTTTAGAAAAGGAGGGTGGAGTACATTAACAAGGTTCTCAAAGACATTCCATTTATCTGGGATCATGAGTCGTCATAATGTTCGGTTCTGGGGCACTGAAAATCCACATGCCATTGACAATCGATTGAAAAAGACTATCCAAAGCTGGAGATACACGGGTTGTTTTTCTTCATGAGAAGACTGGATGACCGTATAAAACTGGATATGCTACAGTCCTCATTTCAGTAACCGACTAATAATTCTAGGGATTTTGTTTTCTGATAGCACAAAGAAAGCTTCTCGACAGAACATTCAGGTTCACTGATACTTAACGATGAACTATCGCATCACTGGATTGGGGATATTGGTGAGGATGACCTTATCTTGTTACCTTGGCCCTCAAGATCATCCAATTTAACGCCTTTTGAATTTTTTCTTTGGGGCCACATTGACATCTTTATTAAGGGAACAAACCAGTGTTGTAATAATGACCATTGGCATGATGATGGTGGAAAATGTATGGACCGATATTAATACCTTAATTATACCTGGGCATATGTTGTGTAACTTATGGGTCACAGTATTTGTAGAATGTGATGAAAATTTGATCAATTTGCATTTATTTTATCATTCATACTGTATTTGCATCAAGAATACGTAGTATTTTGTAAATGAATGTGTATTTTGTATTTTGAACCTTGCATAAACAGAGTAATGGAATATGAAATAGAAGTTAAGCGTAGGTTACTTTTTGTTGTGCAGTTATACAACGTAGTTGTGATATTAAAAATATTCCAGTCAAGCTTTGAAGGCAAATTTATGTAAAAATAAATTTTCGTCTCTTATTCCAAATGAACCAATTTACATTACGCCTGAAATCAGATAACATAATGCAATGATGATTTCTTAAAACAATTTTTAAGCTAACATAGAAACAACAACAACAAAATTAGTAGATAAATTTTTTTAAACATTTCTCAGCAACATAAATTCTGTTCACTCTAAACAGAATCTAATATGAGAACATAAATGTTCCTTACTTGTTTGACCCATTCTTTAACGTCTATTTCTGTCCATAAGGGTACTTGTTGGGATAATTTATGAGGTAGTTCTTCACCAATCAACTGCAAGGCTTGAGCAGCAAATTTAGAAGCAATGGCATTTGGTGAGCTAGCTACTTTCTTCAATGCGTCCACCGCTCCAATTTCTTGAAATATCTAATCAGAGACATTGGAAAATATTTAGAATCATGCGAGAGTAACACTGATGGGTATAAAGCATGCAATTAGCTGACTATTACTACTTACTTTAGTATTTCCTTGTTTTTCTTTGATTCCCGCCTCCATGGCGAAATGGAATGCTGCAAGGCTTCTAGCCTCTTCTCTCTTACTGTCCAGAACGTTCACCAACCTTTGCAACCAATTCTTTGATTGTCCATGAACATGTCCTACATGACTTTTGGCAAATTCTTCGGGACTATGGCTTGTCACAAAAGGTTCTACGAGATCTAAGGTACCGGATTTCAATACAGCAGCTTCGATCTCTTTGTTGGCAACCAACGAAGAGATAGCGAGACAGGCATAATATTTAATATTGTCATCATTATTAAAGGCAAGAGTGAATAACCACACAGGCACTTCATGCTTAATCATGGCTTCTTGGTTCTCGGGTCCACCGTAAAGAGACAAGTTGGCTAGAGCAGTGGCGCAGTGCCTGAGAGTCTCAACATCGGATGTCCTGCATTTATAAATAATGGATTTCAAACCGTCTCTTCGGATCACTTCACTGCACGTTGACTCAGAATGTTTGAAAAGATGTTCGAGAAGACCGGTGCCAACCCGAGAATGTGATACTGCAGTTTTGTTGCTGCAAGAGCATGCCACTTTGACGACTTTTTGCAGACCATTTTGTACCACATAAGTTCTGTTTTCTGTAGACATGCACTGTTCCAGTAGTTCCGCACTGCGGAATTGAAGGTCAGCATTTTCCGAGCTACAGTTGTCGACGATTATTTTGAGTCCGCCACGTTCGCGCATAATATTGCATAATCTCGTTCCTAAGTCATGTCCGTAGTTGGGAACAGCCCAGGCTTTCCTGAAAAGATCACTCATGGTCATCAACAATGTGGTTGCCTCTTCCACGGAGAGGGTCGTCTTGAGTTTTTCTACACAGGTGATCATCCTGCCTTCGAAACGAAGTTTAGCTTTGTCCACGTCTGATGAAGATGAATCATCGCTGAGTATTTGAACATCCTCCTCCAGTCCTTGTAAAATCGCAAGCTTTTGGTTTTCGTTGAATCCAAAGGATTCGATGCTATCTCCAGGCATAACCCCGAAAGACATTCCTAGAGATGACATGTTCCCAAAGTCGACTTGATGAATATTTTGACTGGAAATGGAAGATCTACTGACTCCTATAAAGAAAAGAAATTGTAAATGGAGAGTATGCACAGTGATGAAATATTATGTTCAGCATATAAAATTACGACCATAAAATTTTCAATAATCTTAAGTAATACAGTAAGAAAGAAGGCAACCATTGCATTTTTAAAGAGATTTGTATTGAATTTTTCAATTAAATGTAATATTGTGCCAAAGTAAATAAATAAAAACATAAAGATAAATGGACACTTTGGAAGATACATTTTATATTAATTAAATTCTGGAAGTTTGCGTATTAATATAGATTATATTTATAAAGATTATACGCAAAGTACCTTGGATATGAAATATACGGTACTTGATATATAGGTGCTAAATAGAAAACATATCACATGAAATGGTGGTTTACAATTCTAATGTATTTACTATTTACATCCTTGAAATATTAAGATCCTACTTTTTGGCACAAGAAAATATGGATATCAAAATCTAGAAACACAATATGTAACCCGCAAGTGTGTACGATAATGTCATGTATAATGAAAATTATTAATGCAGAAACGATGAGTTGTCACTTATTTGTTGAAGACACCCTTTCTGCACATTTCAAGAGTTAAAATAGAAAACTGATGAGAAGCAACGTTCATCTTAAAAATGCGTTTTGTTTTTTCTTCTATTCTAAAAACTGTATATGAATATAAACCATATATGAATGAAAATGATTCTTGTTAAATTTGAAAATTTTGAATTGCAAAAAATATTTTTATGAAATTTATACATTTTATTCTACCTTTTACAAATTCAAACAAATTAAAAGCAAAAAAAGTTCATTATTTTAAAAACTAATCAAAACTTTCATTTGTATTTCGCTGTAAATTTACTATTAGAAATAATATTATGCTCCAAGATAAAAAGAAAAATATAAACATTTATTGAAAAAATTTAGGTAAAAAATTCAAAAAAAATCTTTATGAAATATAATTACATTTTATAAATACATGGGAAATAGTTATAAATCTGTTTTGGAAACTAAACAAATGAAAATTTCTGATCTGAATACCTTTTGAAGTGAAAGTCATTTTGGCTGATGACGATGAAGACATATTTTTCTCCGCTTGAACCATCCCTTGCGAGAACAGGTGTCTCTCTTCCTGCTTCGACATGGCGATCTTTTCGGCGGTGAATTCATCAGTAGACAACTTCATAGAAGCTGCCGTGGCCGTCCTTTGCTGCTGCTGGATCGAATCGGCTGTTTTCAGCTGCACTTGATCTTGTCTGACAGCAGCAACCTAAAACGATTGTTGTTGATAAAAAGGGTGATTATCAATAGGAAAGAATTATTAGCAAAAATTTCTTTGAACATAATGTTTTCTTCACAGAAAATATAGGGTTACAATATTTACGACTTATTTAAAAAAATTCTTATGTTTATTATTCTATTTTCCCTATTTTAATAATTTTAAAATGTGTTGCTAAGATAAAGGAAAAGGAATTCGATAGATTATTTATCCTATTAAGTTTTTTTTAATTCTATTCCCTAGCTGTTAAATTAACCAGACTACGCATTGGTCGCACTCGACTTACCCCAAAACATCTTTTGTTTGGTCAGCGTGCACCAATGTGCTCAGATTGCGGTGTCAATCTTACAGTTTTGCAAATTTTAATTCAATGTCCTAAATTTAATACTCATCGTATGCGGTATTTTAATTCTTTAACATTGGAGATGCGTGAATTGGTGGGAGAACACCCTCATTAGAATATCTTTGAATTTTTAAGAGCCATAAATTTTATCCATTTTATATGAATATCATGGGGTTTTTAAGCTTTTTTAGGAATCTCTTCAGTAATTGGAGTTTAATTTTAAGATCTTTATCCTTTAAACTTATTATACTTTGATTTTATAAAAACGAAACGTTGTTTGTATTTTGACCTTGAAGAAATATTTTATTGATAGACCATTTGGCAATTAACAAATACCACTTGTTTGGCGCAGCAGGGCCAGCTTTGGCCCTTGCGCCATAAAAATTCAAAAACCCATCCATCCCTAGCCTTTTAAAAGGAACTTTTTGTCTATTAAATTTTGAAAATTTAGTTTCCACATTCGTCGTCAAATTCTTCGCCACCTGCAAATTCTGCTACGTTCTTCCATAAACATTTAAATAAACTAATGAAATAATGCAAGGATTACCAGATATAATCATGCAATGATAAAAAGTAAGCACTTGAAACTTTTTGCAGCACAATATATCTTAGTCAAATCACGAATGCCTGTTACCTTTTCAGCCGAAAAACCGTCAGTTTCCAATTTCTGTTTCATGGCTGCAGACGCCGATTTTTCTTCGTAGCTGACACTGCCCGTCTGCAATCTCTTCCTCTCCTGATTCGTGGCTGCCATCTTTTCTGCCGTGTAGCCGTCCGAAGTGCTCACTTTCATTTTGGACGAGGCACTGATTCTTTTCTGTTCGAATTTCATTTCTTGGGGGGAAGATTCTCGCAGGACGAGCTCCTCTTCGTCCAGGGGCTCGTCCACAGAGAGTCCCCTCTGCACCAACCCCGTGGAAACCAGTCCCTGGGATGCGGACGAGTTGCTGACCATTTTGAGTCTGGAATCGGAACTCGTGCTGGAGTTGCTTGTGACGCTCACGCTGCGACAGAAGTTTCTGTTCTCCTGAAATCCCCAATAAAAATAAATGAAACTACTGTTTTATTGGAGGTTGGAAGGTAAAGGTAACAGTAAATGTAAACAATCAGAACGCAGGATGTAAAATATAACTTAGTTTTGTGAAGAAAATAAATTACAAAACACGACAGGCAAGTAATGTCATTAAAATATAAATTTTTTATAACAATGATTTAATAATAATGAAGCATCGATGATATTTAATAATTTATATAATGGCTTTTTTTAATGTCATAAATTTTTCCAAAGTGAATATTCCGAATATAAACAATACGCAACGGTAAATGTAAAGAATTAGCTCATTCTTATGACATTAGTAGAGAATTAGAAAGCTAATTCTTATGACATTGGTAAAGAGTTAGAAAGCTAATTAAATAATATGCTGGATGTGGAAGATAGTGAAATATAACATTAGCAAACCCAATGGACTTAATAATGTTATTAAAAGTTTTCATGACATTATTTAAGAACTCGAAATAATAGCGAAGCATCAGCGAAATTTAAGAATTTATATAATGGCTTTTTTATGCGATTAACAATTTTTTCCGAAGTGAATATTATGAATATAAGTAACACGTAAAACATATAAAAATATAATTCCCACTTTTATTAATTTAGCATCTTTTGGAATAATAAAACTGAAATTAATTAGCTTTCATCAAATAAAAATTTTCAGAAAAAATAGTACATAAAATTTTTTAAACTCGAATCTAATCGTTGTAGAAGGTCAGGTTTAAAATACTTAAAATTGGATTTTTCTTTCTTTTTCGATCTCAAATGCAAGTATTGGTTCAAAACAGGTTTTGAAAGATAAAATGAAAAGGAAAATAACTCTTGTAAGTGCCTCGAGATGTTCTTATTGAACTTCCAAACATATTTGTTCGGCTATCTAAATCTTTCAAAGTAAGTAAATAATCACAACATTATTTTTTGTAGATGTATTCTTTAATGCAATTTAATAATGCCTTGTTAATGATAATTTATATAATATTTATATGAAAGCAAAGCGTTTTATACAGATAGTATTTCAGTTTAAAATGAAAGTTATTGAAAATATAGTGGCTAAGGTTACTAAAATATGACTCTTCCATAATTTTTTCTTATGCCCCCAAAATGTGACACTTCAGCATGAAGCTTTGAAGCATTTAGCTTGTGAAAAAGTGATGTATTATTGAGTTTCGAAAGTATTTCTTAAGTACAGAAAAAGTTTCTGAAATTTTTCTGCTAAAAATAAATTAGGGATGCTGTCTAGATATTAACCAGTTAGCTGTTTTTGAATACACTGGTCATGGAAATAGTACAACATTTTATGTTTATATAATAATTGTTTGATTATTATACATATATGTGACAATTTAGATGTGTATTTTTCAAACAGGTCGAAACAGTTAGGTGGTTAACAAATATGACTCTCTTGATGATGACATGAAAAGTTTGGTTCTTAAACAATTCTTGTACCTTTCTATTATAGATTTTAAAAAAGAAATTATTCTCATGATTGAAAGAATCTCTCTTTAAAATATGCTTCATTATAGAAATTTGGAGCAATAATTAATAGTAGTAAAAAAGATATTTTAATGTACTTTTGTGGTTTTTGAATTTGCATAATATTTAAACAGTGACTGAAATTTTATGATTTTAGACGAATAGTGTTTTGTTGCCATATGATATATTTTGTTTTATAATATGATCCCAATTTATCCATGCTTTTAATTTTTTTAAATCTTTTACAATTCCGACAATTATTTGATAAATTAACACCTAAAAAATTAAACGCAACGCAAAAATGACCATACGCCCATGCACAATAAGTAACAAGCAATATACCAATTGTTAAGTAATGTACTGGTAAGCTGATAATACAAGCAATTATACTGTTTATTATATAAATAAATACAACCAATATACATACTTTTAATAATACAAGCAATTATATTGATTAGTACATAAAAATAAATATAAGCAAACTGATAATACGAGAAGTTATACTGATCAATACATTGCCGCATTGAAACGAAACATTGCCGAGTCTGCATAGCTGAAATGATTATGAAAGCTGGATTCATAGTCAGGAGATCATGTGTTCGTATCCCAGTAAATTTATTTTTTCCTTGATTTCATGTTCCAGAACATTCTGGACCTTTCTTTCATTTACCAGATAAGTGCTCTGGACTTTTCTTACTGTCTCCAGAAAGGTATTCTGGAACTTTCCCTACTTGCATAAAAGCTGAGGATCTCTCAGTCACAGTGTTCTTGGTTCAGAGTTGAGCTAATAAATTAATTTAACTCTACTTCATGTGTCTTCTTGAGTTCTATCGTGATAATATATGTAAATACAAGCAATATACCAAATGCTAAGTAATATAGTGGTATGCTGATAATACAAGCAATTATACTAATTAGTTTATAAGTAAATACAACCAATATACCAACTGTTCAGTAATATACATACTAATAATACATAAGCAATTATATTGATTAGCATATATATAAATACAAGCAATAAATGCTAAGTAATATAGTGGTATGTTGATTATGCGAGCTATTACACTGACTGGTATATAACTATATACACTGACTAACAATAAATATTTGGACACCTATGCAAATGACGGTATCTGGAGTTATGGTCTGGGGTGTTTCTCTTGGTATGGACTGGGACCCTTGGTCCCCATTCATGGTAAGCTCAACTCCGTTGCCTACTGCACTATTTTGGATGACAATGGGCTTCCTACGTTGTGGCAGTTTTACGGGTTGGACCCCTGTTACTTTCAGGTCGACAACGCCAGTTATCATGTTTCGACGTTAACCAAGGCTTGGTATGGTGCCAGTGGAATTCATCGAATGGACTGGCCTGCCCAGAGTCCAGACCTGAACCCTATTGAGAACCTCTGGGACGAGTTGCATCGCCGAATTCAGGGGTGCGCTACCCGTGCAAAATCGGTGAAGGAACTTCTATGTCTTCTCAGGGTCGAGTGGAAGAAAATACCTCTAGCTGTCATACAAAGACTAGTGGAAAGTATGCCCCGGAAAGTCCACGCTGTAATTACATCTCGTGGAGGCTCAACCAACTATTGATTTTGAATAAAGTTAGTTTTTATTTTCTATCACAGGTGTCCAAATACTTATAGGTAGTCAGTGTATAAGTATATATAGTTATTGGTTTACAGGTATATAAGTATTGGTAAGTATATAAGTATATAGTATCGGTATATAAGTACATAGTATTGGTATATCAGTATGTAAGTAAGTAAATAAAGTAATATGCTGCTCGCTAAGTACTATTTACCTGGAACATCTCATTCTGCTGCTGTGCCTGTTGCTGCTGCTTCATCTCCTGCGTTGAGACAGTGGAGTGCAGGATCTGCGCTTTCTTGCTGAGCAGCGAGCTGCTGGATGAGGACGAGCTGCTGCTCTTCACCATCTTCTCGGAAGAGGAGCTGCTGCTCTTCATCATCTTCTCGGAGGAGGAGGCGTACGAGGCGTTGTTGATTTTATTGATGATGGTGGCGGCGGATGCCTTCTTGTTGAAGTCCACGAGGGACCCCAGTTCGCCATTGGTGGACATCATCTTGGGGGGTTCACCCGAGTCGTCGGGGCTGTCGGTCCCCTAGAGAGGAAAAAGGAATGTACCGTATGAGTTGTGGTGCAAGAGAGCAGTAATATAATATATACGGTGTCTGAAGTTATGGTATGGGTATTGCAATGGAGAAAAACTTAATTACTAATATCAAAATCAATGTTATTGAATTCAGATACAAAATTGAAGTTATGGTATGGCCATTGCAATGGAGAAAAAATTAATTACTGATATTGAAATCAGTGTGGGCCGTGGTAGCCTGGTTGGTAGAGCATCAGTCTCGTAACCAAAAAGTAGCGAGTTCTATCCTCGTCTCGGCCAAAGACCGCCGTGTTGGCTAATGGCAGTTGGGCCACGTTAAATAGGTCGTGACTGCAAAGTTCACCAAGTTCCCATAACAAATGATACCTCTGGGGGTACTGAATCAGGGATGAGTCGGTCTCTGATTTGGATCTAAATTCTGACTTGTAGAGGGGTGAATGAGTTCGATGGCCCCCTAAAAAGGGTTGCGTCGTGTGTGTTCGTACTTTCATCTTAACGGTGCTCGTTAACAACGAAAGGTGCACACCTCTGCCTTCATTCGAAAGAGTTCCGCTGATTCGGGCTTAGTATGATCAAGTGGCATTAGACCCACCACCACCAAAATCCATGTTGTTCAGATATTCAAATACAAATAATTCAGATACAAAACTGAAGTTCCGTGATCAATCTAATATATCCTACACATTTAAATAATAAAGCCTTTTTTAAAAATTCCATTTCTGAAATTTCATGTTCATACTGACACCAAATAATATTTTTAAGATTAAGTGTTTTTAATTAATATAACGCATGTTTAAAATTATATCTGCTGATATTTCGGGATTGTAAAACCGAATGAACTGAAAATAATACATTTTGGCATTTACAATTTAAGAGTCAATACAAATTACATAAACGAAATATATGTGAAAACATTAGGATATACAATTTTGTTTAAAAAGTTTTTCTTGAATAAAATTAAAAAATATTCACTAATTAAAAAAGAAACTGGTTACATTTGTTAAGAAATAAATTACAGATCCTAATAATATGATACAAAATTGAATCAAAGTTAAAAGAAAAAAATTTCAACCAGTTAAATCAAATTAACCAAAAAGAAAAACATTGTTAAACTAGGATCATCAAGCAACGCTCTTTATTCATAACAGCTGAATAAAAAAAATAAATCTGAAGACTAAACAAATCGCTTCCGATATTTATTTACATCTAAGTATTGTGATAAGATGCTAAGGAAATAGATAACATTCTGATAATAAACAACATTTGTTAAAGAACTTAATATAAACAAATATGTTTCACCCTATGTTTATTGAAATTTTTAATTTCAATAAACATGGAACAGATAAAGTATTTATTCATTGTGGAAATGTCAAATCGTAATGAATGTATGACAATTACAGAAAGAAAATCGGCAGAATTTTTTAAAAAAGCATTTGGAAATAAACTAATATTTCTGAAATTAGATAATAAACATTTATATTTAAATAGGTGAAATTTTTTCATTAATTCAAATATAAATCTATTTGTAAATTTTTTCAGATTTAAAATTATGTATATTGTCACGGAAATCCATAAAATAACAGGTGACAAAGTAACATTATATCAAGTTTACTAACTCTAAGCAACACAAAATATGCAGGCGGAGAACTGATTTCACAGTTGAAATTATAATATATTTTAAAAAATAAGATTGTTTGTACTAAATTCTAATGAAATTTAACCAAAACGGTTAACATTCTACGCAAGATTATGATGAAGCAATCCTATTTTTCTTTGTACACAAGTTACATAATATAATGATGAAAGAAATGAAATGAAATTAAAAAATATTGTGAGATGCAAAGAAGTTATGGGTAAAAATATAACCTTATATGAGCTTTTCCCCTAAATTTATAACTTAATTTTTCTAAAAATATCTATAAATAAATACCTATAACCAAAAAGTATTTCACCAGCAATAAAATTTTTGTTTCATTTCATAACCCATATTATTTAAAATGCACGCTGGAATTTTTATGTAAATGCCTCTATTAGTTTTTAATATATCATGTTAACGGTAGAGAATTTTTACGAAAATTAAAGCTGTGAGAAAATTGTATTTAAAGACAAATTTTAGCTGAAAAATATTTGACTCCGGATAGGTCAGGTCTTATTTTTCCCAGAAAAAATAAACTGTTTTGGAAATATGAAAGTCTGAACTACAAGAAATAACAATTAAAAAAAATCGCCAATGTGGTCGATTACCAGTGTTTTGAACATGTCGGATTCCTTAAGCTTTTTGCACTGGTTCAGCAATGTATTATTATTATTAATATCAAGCAATTTAATAGAATTATATCTTGTGCACATTATTTCTTAAAAATAAATTAAATAATAAAGTACAGAAAGTTCTTTTTTCAATTCATTTTCCACTGAGTTTGTTTTTATTATTAATATCGCATATTTATTTATGCACATGAATATACGAAATAACGTGTATTTATGGTAAAATGTAGGTCAGTAAATTATAATTATTCGCAACTGCGTATGAAGGAAGCAATCCAGACAGACACAAACTCGTTCGAACTAATTCAGATCTCGTGCATTGAGTACGCACGCTTAGTATATGAAAGCTGAAAAAATATGCAAACACTGCGTGACAGTGTGCATGAGTTCTGTGTGCACACACACGTCAACACTGAAAGCTCAGGAATCAATTTTCCAGCTGAGATAGCAAAATTCTATGTTCAGTGTCAGAATTTAAATTTAGAATTGAATGTTTGAGTGGAGGCATACATTAATTTGATTAGGTTTAATTTAAGGAATTTATTCTTTAAAAAATGAATATAATAATGAAAAAAAGGACTAATACTTTTTTTAAGGCAATCCTATAGTGAAAGGAGGAAGGAATAATGATAAAATATATGAAACTGTTTTAACAGAAACTTGCCTATTGCTATCAGAATTGTATAAATTAATAACCTTCTTCTTGCACACCTCCGATCACCTCGCCACCACTGAACGCAGCAGTAAATTAATAGCCTGAATTCTTTATAACAGTTGATATAAAATTATAACTTTTATTACGCTTTATAAAAATGTAATCTTATTTCATTGAGTAATGGTAACAATAAAGTCAGTAAAAAAACGATAAAGTCAATCTGTTAAAAAATTGAAAATATTTTAGAATTTGATTTGCAATTATAATAGGAGGTTTTAACACTTTTTAATTTGGAAAGACAAAATTTTATCGCGTAAACTGCTTGCTTTATGTATAACAGCTCAAGTGATTGGACAGGGATGACCATATGTAAGTTTGGTTAGGAATTACGGCCGAAATTCTACTCAATAATATTAAACTTTTTATAAGAGTTTTTTAAAAAAAAGACGATAGTAAAGAATATTTAAAATTCAAAGAAGAGTGTTTCCAACCGTTTTCATACATCATTGAAAATGTTGTCTATTTTTAATTCAGATTTTGCTTTCATACTTATACAGTTTAACAAAGATATTAATATGAAAATTAAATATGGTCGCATTCCAGCTGACACACCCAGACCACCCTCCTCTCCCATATTATATATATATATATATATGTATATATATATATATATAATGCAATATAGTATTTGCAATTTCGAAAAACAAAATCAATTACAAAAATTCATTCACTGTTTGTGTGTGAATTGAAGTTAGATCGACTGATTTAATTAAAATCCTATTCAATTTCATTGATATGCACGATTTAATAAGTTGAAAAGAAAAGTCATTTTGAAACTTGATTCTTCAATCCAAGCACGCGTATTCTAAAAGGCGGGAATTTTTTTAACGGTTGAATTGCCCAAAATATAAATTGAGGCAATGGTCTCGGTTTTTTAAAAATTAAGAATGTAGAATAATTATAGATAATAAAGAAGAACCAATCCCAATCAAATACTGAATATGGCTGACTCTTCTGTATATATTCATATAAATATATATATAATATTATTATAATATAATAATAATATAATATATATATTATAAATATATATAATTCTTATCTGTCATCGTTTAATGAGATTTTCAAAACATAATGTTTTGCTACTATAAGAGAGGTGGTCAGTTCTTGAAATCGAATCTGATTACTTTAAAATTAAACAAAATTTATATAATACAAAGAATAAAAGAAATATTTTATTACCAAAAGATTCAAAGATTATCAACTCAAATAATTTTAAAAAGAATGTTTACACTTAATGCTATTTTGTCTGAATTCTGATCATGGTAAATCTAATGTTCATAAATGTTACAGCGATGTTACAAAATGGTTTATAAAATTTGAACAGGAGTAAATAATTTAAATACACATTTGGCTTTTTTAAAAATATAAATAAAAACACGAATGAGAAGCATTAAAAACCCAAACGAATAAATGAAACAACATTTACTTACTGAATTTCTACTATGGGGCACAGAACTTATTCGAATGTGTTCTTGCAGCACAGGTCTGCTCATTTTATGCCATTCCCTGTCAAAGCGAAGTCAGATAACGATTTCCAATCTCGGTAAAAAGAGAACCGGCATGTGTTGTCATAGGCACACATACACCTGTTGCTCGCAAAAATTATGACGAATGACTACGGCCGAGAGTAAAACACAGTAGCAATGATGCGTCTAGGAATGAGTGTGTCAGTCGCGCAACAGCCATGACTCACAGCAAGAAAGAGGATTGGTTATTTATACTCGAGCAAAGAGAGCTACGTCATTTCCGTCTGTGGAACTCATTCATAAAATTGCCGGCAGATGATGATAGTTGACTCTCCGTAGCGTGAATTCTTTTCTTATTTTTCCGGACTTTTTTTCTCTCTCTCCGTTATGACAGCGATGATAAAATTCGTTTTAAATTATTTCTTTTGTTGGTGTTAACAAACGGAATCTGTCAAAGGGGCGGATTTCGAGCAGACGAGAAGTGTGTGTCATCCATTAGAACACTAAGTTTAAGTTAGAAAAATCACCAGATAAAAATAAATTAATAAAGATTAACGTGCAGTTTGAATACGTAAATAATCGTGTCTTGTCAATTTCAAATTTTAAAAAAATGCGATAAGCTTTATTTATGATACAATTAAACTGAACAGAAACTGAAAAAAATTGATTTAAAACATGAAATCGAATGAATCGATTTTTTTTTACCGTTAAAAGTTTTATTAATATTTAGACTATAAATTAAATAAAATTATTATACTATTAAGATATAAACATTTTATTATGCTCTCAATATCGTCAAGTTGTTTACGGAGAAGTAATACAGACCTTTTAAAGTAAAAAAGAGAACAAGTACGAAGATTTAGCAACAAGTACAACTATCCAGCATTAATTTAAGCTGTAGGATTGATAATTTGAATATAATTGCCCTGTAAGTATTTAATTTTTTAAAAATGTATATAGTGATAGCGTTTAAATTCGAGACTTATTAAATTATGCTATTGTACTTCTGAATTACTTTTATTAAATCGTAATATAAAGTTTAAAAAATCACCATTAAAGTTTCAACTGGTTACGATGAAAAGCATGCTATCAATTAATTTTTCAAATTTTTACTGAGAGGTGTTTTCGTGCTTTGATATTCAGTTTTATTTACCTCATAAATTTTGCACTCATTCGAATTTTATATACCTTTATTAATAGTTATTGCTTTTATAACAGTATAATAGTTTTGTGGAATTTTTTGAAACCGTGCTCAGGCTTTTCAGGGATGAGTTAATCTATTTGCTTTTTTTTCTTACGTCAAATTCCGCTCGAACTTTAACCTTTCATCAAACAATGAATATTACATAAAATGATAAAAAAATTTAGTAATTTTATTTATATTACTGAATTATGCTTTCAACATTTACAAGAAAATTTAATTAAAAAATGCTTGGAGTTATCAAAAAACATTTCTATAAGCTTATGTTTATGAAATTCCATTTTTTTAAACCCAGTCTTGGATCGAAATACTGAAGATTACTAATTTGATCTAAATAGATGACATTGCTATAAAGTTTCAGCAGAAATCTAGAACACCAAGTAGGAGAACCTTAAGTTTTTGATTCGGTTATTTATTCCTCTAGTTTATGCATTCTCTGATCAGTAATATGATATTTCCAAAATTTACATGAAGAGCAATCAGGCATTCTAATTCATTAGGGACGATGTCATTTTTATAAGTGCAAAACAAAGAACTAAAGTTACAGCTGTTTCTCCTAATTAAAGGACCAATAAAAGCAAGCAAAAAATGGAACGACAGAGATAAAAACACGAAAACTTTTCCGCGAAAAGATTTGAACCGCAGGTGAAAACCCGATATTGACCCAGGAAACTAGAGAACAGCAGGAAAGGTTAGTTAAATAAATAAAATAAAATAAAAACACAGGAAACCGCTACGAATTTATTTCTAACGCCTGCGCTTATTATTATTCCCCGGTCCCGTCACAGGTAGGTAACGGAATGTATGACGAAGTCTCCGCGGAATTTACTCATTGAAAATGGCAAGCCGATAACGGAGCATCCTCAAATCTATCGGCTCCTTTTTGTCCATGGCTGCTCGGAATTTCGAGTGCTGTTTGCCTTTTTTAGGCCCCGTCTTCGAGTGTTGGAAGGTCGGCTGAGGGGAGAGAAAAGGAACACTATGTTTGCTTTCATTTTATCTCTCGATTTCGGAAAGAGAATAGTACGATAAGCCCGTAAAAAGAGACAGACGGATTCCACGCACAGATGTGTGGAGAAGCGAATCGAGCTACAATCCTTAAATGTCGTCATGTTTGCAGGAGAAATATTTGGTGTTGTGTCTTAGATTTGTTTATCAGTCAGAAGTGCTGTTTTGATATCCGTTGCGGAATTTAAATGCATATCAGAGATGAAGAAAGAAATGGAAAACAGGATGCGGAATGTTGACATAACGCTCTAGATGTTGTAAATTTCATTTATTTTCATGCAGGTGGGAAAAAATGTCTATAAAGTTTTTTAATAACAAAATATAACTAATTTTTTAAAAAGATTTTTATCAATAGTTATTAATATCTGCTTGAATATAATTTAATTTTTTGAATCTATGTGTAATTAACTGTAGACGACTCGAGGGCCGTGGTGGACCGGTGGTAAGGTCTCGGCTTCGGAACCGAAGGGTTTCAGGTTCGAGACTCGATTCCACCGAAGAACCGTCGTGTGAGGGGGTTTCTTGCACGTTAAAACTGTGAGGCCAAATGTCCTCCCGTTGGTGTGGTGTGGAGAGGGGGGTACCAGTTTAGGTGTCGTCCTCGTCACCTGACCAAGATTCAAAATTACGAGGTCCGTCCCAAAATATCCCTCGTGTTGCTTTAAACGGGACGTTAATATAACTAAACTAAATTAAACTGTAGACGACTCTTAATCTAAAATAGAATTCTGATTACACGTATTAAACCTTTTTAAAACATTATTTAAAATAACTGAGATATTCATCAATGAATACCTATTACGATAATACAGATTGGCAGACATTAAGCAAAATAGTAAAATTAATTGATTTAATATGAAAACTTATGAAGGAAACTAAACCTGGTATGTCCTGAATTTCAGTGTAAGTTGTTTCAACCATCGGGAAAATCCTCACAATTAAAAAAAAATCCAAACAACTCAGTTATGCTACAATTTTCTTGTCTAGAATCTCTTCTTCGACTTTCTTGTGCAACATTTTTCCTAAAATAAAAGCTAAAACGCAGTTGCGAAAAGTTTTTGCCAAATTGTTCATTGTTAAAAGAATGTTACTGATTCTAAGATTTGAGAACTGTAATTATTACATGTTCGCCATTTGCGTTCATTTTATTTTGTAAATAATGTTTATTTAACTTTTTATTCTGTAGGCATCTTGTTTTATAGAAGGCAATTTTTCAAAAAATCAAAGGACTGACAATTACTGACTCTCCCTAAGGCATTCGGATAATAAATACCGAATTATATAATGACCGAAGCAACAGCAATACTGGAGGGAATCGTAGTTGACTCCTAAGGGCCATCACTGGCCAAGATACTGAAAACCGTCAGGAGAAAAACCCTGAACATGGTTGCCGTAAGTAGACGAGTCTAAGTAAGGAGAGAAGTAGGTATTAAAACAGACCACAACATTTGGCTACTAAACTCTCTTCATTAGGTGAGAAATTCTTTTCACGTGGAATAATGCAGATATCCGGTTTCTAACCGGTTCTTTTGGCGCCAAATGAAATACAGCCCTTTCCTTCACCCCCATAATGTTATAGAATATCTCGTTGCCAAATCGACTAACCTCTACTTTAAGGGTTACTAGGGTTTTTCTCGTGACGGTAGGTCAGTATACTCTTCCCGAAGGAAGTGCGTCCCCTCATCGATTTGAGGAACTAGATCCCCATCTTTTCGGGTACCCATCAGGGTGGCGAGATCCAAACACCATGCCGGAAACATCTCATCTTCATTTCGGGGACGAGAGGGGATCAAAAGACTTGAGAAAGACTTTGCAATATTATCTAAGAACTAAGTAAGATTCACTATATTTTCATATCTTTTAACCCTTTTGGTGTATAATTAATTGATCATCTTTTTAATTAAAATCAGATCTGAAATTAAAAAGAAATTATTAAAAGTAAATTTCATGTTGTCCCAAACCGAAGTTGTTGTTGGTTTGTTAAATTTTTGTTATAAAAACTCACTGTTGAGTGAAATCCATATTTGAGTAGTCACACCACCATTTTGAAATGCGTTCTACACTATAACTCTCATCAAAAATAGCATATCCCCCAATTCTATATTTAAAAATTATAATCTATCATATTTTGTACAGCAAATTTCTAAATGCAATAACTTTCACGTTATAATATTTGATACCGAGTTTTTTGTGCTCTTTCGTGTCTCTTCTATTTGCTGCAAATTAAAAGGCTAAACTAAACCAATTGTAAAGAAAAGGCTGCCTTTCACCTGGCCAGCAGCTCAGTGTTTTATCTACTGATTGGAAGATATATCTGCGAATTTTTATTTTATAGCTCACCCTTTTTTGAAGACAACATTCATTATCTTCTAGAGATATCGTTCTAAACCTTTGGGAGAGTCGTTAATCGTGGGTATTGTATTTACCAGACACAGGCACCGTATTAGCACATGACAATAAAAAAAATGAATACATTTTATTGACACGTTGACTGCCAACTGCGCGATAACTCGTAGATTGCGTTCTTTTCTAAGACCAAACCATCTATGTTATTAGATGACACCTTCTCTACTAGAATTAAAAGCAAAGAAGGGGCCATCTAATTAGATAGATGGTCCTGATATCAGGCGAGGGTAGTGACAGTGAACATGTTAACTTGCATTACTAAATTAGAAATTTCAAAATATATATATATAAAAAAAGATATAACAAAACAACTTTATGTTATTTTCTACCATAATTTGCCCACAACAAAAAGCAAAATATCTTTAGTTCATACAGACTTAGAAAAAAATATATATATCAAATTAAATTTATATTATTTTCAACCATAATTTCCCCACTACAAAAAGCAAAATATCTTTAGTGCATAGAGACTTAACTTTGCTGAAAAAACGTTTGTTTTTAAGCATGTGTTGATTTACATGCAGGTACCTTAAAGTAGTTTCGTAAACACTCAGGTCAAAGACCCACGATCTTTCCTTCGCAGCAATGGAAACATTCAAAATAGTAGCACGTAAGCACTTCGGAAGAAACAGGCGGTATATTTGGTTCGGTTGAGACAGAAAGTAAGTAGGATGAGGTGTTCGTTGTACTGAAAATTCATGAACCCCATGAGAATACGGTACACAGATGCGACCCGTGACCGCAATCCCATCTTAATGATTCAGCTAACGTGCTACGAAGGGGGGGGGATCTAAAAGCATAGTAAAACGAATAAAAAAACTACAGCCATTTAGACAAACGTCGCCAACGTTGGCCACAGAAATAAAACATGAAAGAAACGGATGTTTAAACATTTTCGATATTAAGAATTATTGTGGACACATTAAATTAGTTAGGACAAAAAAAAATTGCAACCAATTATATAAAAAGCTGAGTAATAATGCTATTAACTAAAGTAAGTAAATTTTCCAGAAAAATTCATCTTAAATAATAAGGTGTTTGTTTTGCATTAGAAATACCCCAAACGATTGCAAAGACGAAACAGTTGAAATATTTTAAACAGTTTATACAGAAAAACTCAACTGCGGGTAGTCGCGTAATGTTTTGTTGTTTCTTGCTACACAATTACATTAATCGTTAATGGCATTGGGGAAAATAGATATTAAATAGCATACATAATTACTCATTGCCGTCACATAAACCGGAACATTTTAAAGTATAATAATAATTTTGTTTCAAAATACACGGTTTTTTTTTTTCTTTTTAAATATTTTGAATAAATAAAAGTGTGAGCAAACAAAAAGAATGTATTTTACATATGCAAGAAATTAACAAACCTCATTCGAATAAAGCTTATGTATCGTTTAGTTATTAGAATAGAATTATTTACAATAAGTATTCGGTTTTATTTTTAGTAAATTTCTTAAAGTGATGCTATTCAAAGAAAATATAGTAATAAAGGAGAATATCGTAGAAACAGATAAATATCCCTGGAAAAGAGCATACTTTGTAAATTCAACAAAATGAGCAATGAGCGAAAAATGGATAAGGTAATAACATATTATTTATTTTTAGCATAACTGGGATGCATTCACTCTGCATGAAAAATTTATTCTTATATGCGTTATCTTTAAAATGTGTTATTCAGCTTTTTCATAGAATTCTCAGCTATTCCATTGGAATAGCTGCCCGCCATATTCCATGGAATAATGAATTTGCATACTTTAACAATTATATATATGTAATGCTGTCGGAATTCCAACATTTCACTAAGCTTAAATTCACAAATTAAAAATTTTCAAATATTTATGTACTTTAACCATAGATCGCAGCATTATCCAAGAGTTAATACTTGGTTAATTTTGATTTGCTTTAGTTAAATGATTCGGTCTATTCCTTCTAAAATAAAAAGAACAGGAAATGATTTTATTTAGCAGATTAAGTTAGAAAAAGAAATTGCAAAACAATACATTTAATAAAAAAAAAAGGTTTTTTTTATATACTTAGTAGTCAGCGTACTACACAGTGGATAGTTTTTTTTTTATTTAATTATTGTTATTATTATTATTTTTTTTATTTTAATTTATGATTCCATTTTATAAATGTAATATGATTTTAAAATCAGTTTATCTCTTATTCGCCGTTTGCATGGGAACAAATTTTTATTAAATTAATGATTAATTAGTAATTCTAATACAAAAAGAGTGTACTGTGGTTGGGAGGAAGGGAGTGGTTTACAAAATTTCAAAACTTAAATGAAAAAAAAAATTGTTAACAAAATTCCATATTTTCTATTTGGAATATGTTAAGTTATATAAAAGGATTGAAACTGGACATTTTTTAATTTTAAACACGATTTCACCAACACCTGTATAAAACGTAAACTGGAAGCAAATGAATTCTTCAAATATCTACAAAAATCTTAGTCCAAAAAACCAAGGCAATCTGACAGATCGACAAAGTAAGCAGTATTCTACCATTAGAATTCAAGAAACTTAAAAAAAAAACATTATTAAGAAGATATTTAAAAAAAGAGTCATGACATTTCAAAGCCTTGATATTAGAATGGTTATTGTATACCTCTCAAGGATGAAGATCATGTTTTTTTTAAAGATTATCCTACATTTTGACAATATAGAAGTTTTATTTGAGCTTCATAATATTTATACCTGTTTGAAATTTGGTGTCAATCCGAATATTAGCAAAATAGCTCCAATTTGTTAGAGATTCTCCTTTAAAATGTCTTTTAGTTTCAAATATGTTTTTAAAAATCCAGCGCCATTTTAGGATAATTATTAGGAATAATATTTCCCTTGTTACAAGAAATTTAACTTTAAAACGATCTAAACGAGTAATCATCAATTAAATTTTGTGCACACATGTTTCTCTGTGGCTCACATTACTAATGAAGCGGATATTTATTCTTCTAAACCTCTTAGAAAATTTATTCAGAAATACTTCCACTCCCGCCTGTAAGAGATGTTTAACAAACACAAAAACAGAAACTATTTTCAGAATATAAAAGAACAAAAGCCAAGCGATGTGTGTGATTAAATTAAAAGCGCTTCCGAGGGGATTTTATTTATTTTTTGGCGCATTGATCTGAGAGAGATCTCCTTGACTTTCTGCGCCAAAATAGACCCTCTCTTTCCGAAAGTAACAATAAGACAGTGATGCAACGTTTTTTTTCGCCAGTGGCACTCTTCTATTTTCGCATCTACTTAACACACCACTTGCATTTATCTCCGTCTATTTTAAGAATCTTTTCTGTTATACAAGGTTTGGATCTGGGCACATCCACCACCGGCACACAAAGGCGTTTGTTTCTGACGAACGGTCACGCGGAGCACTTCCATGCTATATCGAGACTGGATACCGCTCAAAGGAGCTTAAGATAGGACAATTACTTCACTTCAGTGTTTCATCAAACACCACTGCCAAGAAATCCAACAAATTTTCCATGCATAAACGCGGAAGAGACTGGAACATTTCTTCCATTATGTGAGAGAAAAGAACGCCACTCTGTTGCAGAAGTCTAGACTACAAATTTGATTTGGTTACTAAAATACTAAAGTTTAGTTCTACAATCAATGGCAAATTTGGTTACCAGAGTATAAACCCAAAAACAAGATCCTAACATAATATCTATTTATAAACTTCTTAAGAGTATAAGAAAATCATTATGATGGTAACAAAATTGTCGTTTTATGTAGGTTGGTCATAAAGTAATACACAATCCTCTATGGTATGAATAGGATTTAAATTGATGAAACTTTGTAGGTAAATACGTTTGTCGCTTACTTTCTCATTTAAAACTTATACTTCCTGTCGTAGTCCATTAGTCATTTTGAAAATCAATGTCATCACAGCACCAACGTCCAGAGGTCGAATTACTGTCAGCAAATTTGCCTCAAAGAACCACAACTTGCCAAAATTTGATGAAAACACTCTTTAGGATTCACAATTAGGTTTTATAAAACGTAAAGCGACCCTTTTGATGTCGTTTTTCTTTGGGCAATCAGTAGTCTATCAATGAACAAATGACGAGAGTTACAATGCGATTGGTATCTAGCTACCTTACAATAGCGCAAAACCACACGCTACGCACCAGATAGTTCAGAAGACTGGCTAAGTGGGTTGTAGAAATGTGTTTTAATTCCCATTTAATCTCTTTGTAGCTTTTTGTATATGTGTAAATGACTTAATGACTATATATACATACAAAAAGTAGTTTCCAGATGATAATGAGGAAAGGTGGTGTAGTGACCAACCTCAAGAGCTTCACAAATGTGCATTTGTGCTTTTAGAATAAAATTGTATGTAGTGATTAAAGCAAACAGTTCATATACTGAGTGACTTTCCTGCAGAGTGTCCCTTGACTAAATTTTCTCTCCTGTTAAAGTTCACGTCTGTAGTTATTACCATTACCAATGCTTTAAGCATTGTGAGTTATTTTTCGAACGACCTTTGGTCATAAAGAGTCTTATTACACAAAATATGGATTAAAGATATTTAAGACTTAATCACTTTTAAATATATCAATTCTTTTAGTTATAAGAAGTCTATTAATAAAGTATATTCACATTCTCATCAGCCGCAACAGTTAATGACAACTCAGTTTGAGAACTTAAGAAAATATATGCAATGCATTAATGCGCCTAATTTATATTTGTAAGTATGATGCTAATATTTTTAAGAGCAAATGATATATTAGTAAATATTAATAGCTGATATTTTAGTAATGAAATAATAAATCTAAAAGGGATTTTTTTTTTCTTTTTGATTTTGGTATCTTTTTGTAACTTTCGGATATGGAGGAATGCTTTTTACATCAATCACCGGAGCTGCAGTAACTTGTACATTTCTGAAAATCATACATTTCATGTAAATCACTGGCAATATCAGGACGTACTTCCTGCGGAAAAAGATTGATAGATGGACTGGTGATAACTATTTCATCTGTTGGTCCTTATCAAAGAGGTGACCTAGAAAATCAGATGCAATGGAAGCTGCTAATACTTTGTAAGATGGATTATTATATGTATAAACATTTCATGTGTCAATTCCAATTTACGAAGAAATCGAGATGATAATTAAATAAATATAAATTCTAAATCTTCATTTCATTCTTTATCTCATAGTGGGAATCAATATTTGTACAAAAAATGGGAAAAAGGAATGAAAACAGGCACTTTTAAACATAACCAGCAATGAAGCTGTTTGTATGATTAATTTTTCTGAATTTTAAAAATCAATGGTAATCTTAGAAAGTAATTTTTTTCAAGAAATTGTTTAACCAAAGCGATCAATAAAGAGTTGAAAAAAAGTGTTTTTTTTTAGTGTTTGGTAACTAGCTAAGAAAAGAATTAATCTTTATCAATTTACTGTTCAGAGAAACCATACGGAGATCACATGAACCCAACTTTGGCAAACTTTTCTCACCTTTGAATGAAAAAGAAATATTTTTCTATTTAGTCTTAACAAATTGGAATTAAACACATATAAATGAGGCTCAGCAAGTAATAATGTGCAAGACTGTCCGCGAATGAATTTTGGAATAATCATAACAAAGAAAACGTTTCATAATCAGAGGGAAATTTGCTCAAATTTGAATGAAAATAGTGAATAGATGGAAATAAAAATTATATACCGCCAATTATAAATATGTGGAGGAATGCGCGCATTAGAAAAGTTGACTCCTTGCCAGTTCATGATAGCCGAAAACTGGTTATTCAAGATAGGATGCAATAAATAGACGTCAAAAAGGGAGAAAAAGGAAAAAATAAACGCGCCATATCTTAATTATATATCTATGTTTATGCCCGGAATAAAACTAAACATTCGCCAAACGGGCAAAAGAAAAATAGATTTTTTTTTTAATTCTCTAAATCAAAATAATAAGTTCATTGATTTGATTTAACAAAGAAAATTTTTAAAATGAATAGCAAACATATGATAGTGAAAGCTGCTATGGGAGTTTTAAAAAACAATTCTACATTTAGATATGCTACTACTATTAATAAAATATTAAATATGAATTTATAATAATTATTCAAAATGGAAAAATATCATCAGTGTTAAGATTTACACCGAAAATGAATATCTTTTCAGGAATTTATTAACAATGACAGTTTTAAGAGATTTCTTTTACAAGCTTTCAGAGTCATATGACAAAAATAACTGCGCATTTCCTCTAAGAAATATTACGCGTGACTCACGATTACTTTCTCATGCTATGCACAATAGACTAGAGCTTAAGTTACTTTTGCCGATAAAGGATATATCATGTGATTACGAATTTATTCGTAATCACATGATACATCCTTTACTAATCACCTGCTCTAATTACTATTAAACACGTTGATTTAAATCTAAAAAATACGAAATGTGAATAACACATGCATGTTTGGGTGCATTAAAAAATTACGCACATTAGAGGAAATCTTAAATTGAAAGAAATGGATGAAGATTCAAAATGAAACCAATTTTATAAAGATATAATTTACTACTACATTATACTCTTTTTGTTATAATTTTAAAGAATACTAACTACTTAGAGTTTATCAAGAAATAATACAGTACATTCCCGAATATCCGGCTACCGTTCTCTCCTGTCTAGTTTGCTTTTATTGCTATGAAATGAAGAAATCAAGGCGTCTATTAAGTCATCTATTAAGGACTTCTTCAAAATCTAAAAACTAAGTTTCGACTCTTATCTTAGGGTTGCCTTTTCATATCTGTATAATCATTTATCAGTGAAAAATAAAATCAGTTTAAGTTCGATTTTCTTAAGAATCAGGGCTACGATTTACGTTCATGTTTTGTTTATGTTTCCCGCATTTAAGTTTGGTATTTACAGAATTTATGCCAAAATGTGAACAGTTTATATCCTTCAACTTACTTTTTCTCTAATGAATTCTTGAAAAGTGTGATGCAGTGCATTAAATATATATAAACTACCAGTACAGAGTTTTCTAATTTGAACTCAACATGTTACAGGCAACTGTTTCTATCATTCCGCTGTAGACCGCTGCTGCGTTCACATTGAGATAAATGGAGGGGTCAATAAGAATTGAGAAAATACGTACTTTTACAGTGAATTTAGGCATAAAAATTTGGTCTTCTGGCACATTGAGCAAAGAAATGAGCTTAAAGACTTCCGGCCTGTTCTGTTTTTTTATTATTCGTCCGGTCCCTATTCCACATTAGGCAGGATATCCAGGAATGTACATGTAGTTTCATAATATCAGATGAAAAAATATGTTAAAATAATCAGAGTATATTTTTCAAAAATTAACGACAAAAACAAGCTTGGTTATATATTTTTCAACCTTTTCCTATTTTAATATTGGTGTCATAAATTTAATTTTATTGTTTATATTTATTCTACACATGATTCGGAATAAAGATTTTTTTTTTATATCAACAATCTATGAAAAAAATTCTCGCAAATTTAATATCATAAAATTTAAATTAATACAACATCAAATCAATTGTTTCCTTGTAATGTGCAATTAATATTACTCTTCGTCATCAAGAAATCTATTGCATTTACTCGTGATGAATATACAAGACTCTGATACACTGTAAATATTTACAAAATTTTAACCATTTGTGATTTTTTTTTTTTTTTTCCATCTAGAAACATATCGAGTCTTCAGAAAGAGAAGGAAAAAAGAAAAAAATATCCCAGCGGCTAATTTTCGCGTTAAATTTAGATTCCAACCGAACCGGAGAACATGTCCCGTGCGTCATCGCGTGTTGGGTAATGGCGTAATTCGCTCCACCTGTCATCGGAGGTGCATACGCAAACACACGGACGACAAATCTCCCCGCATTGCTGCAGCGGCATTGTCGCACCTCGACCTCCCACCTCCGCTGATGACTTTGTTTCCCATTCTATATTTAGAGGCTCGGATTTCGGAGATGACGAGCACTTCATCATTCCGGTGGGAGATGGGGCCAATAATTTTAAATCAACACTGCGCATTTCGGATGAAAATTTGACTCATTTTTCATTTGCAAAATTTAACTAATAATTTTGTTTTTAGTATTTCGTTTAGCTTTTGATATTTAAGATTAGAGAAATGATATTAAGGATTTTCGTACTCTCGATAAACCTAAAAGAAACCGACCAACGAAACCAGTAAATTTCAAATTATCTAAGTAGTTGGTTTCATTTCATAGTTTCATTCGTGTTTATGTTTTATGGTTTCATTCCTAAAGGGTTTCATTTTATGGTTTCATTCGTGTTTACGTTTCA
>JAPMOQ010001653.1:0-20317 GCA_026543055.1 Argiope trifasciata
TGAATTTAAAACATTTTAAAATTTAATAAATTGTCTTTTAGATTATATCACTTTAATATACAAGAAATTTTGTTTCCCGAATTTTGGTAATTTTTTAAGATATATTTTTTACCTTATTCTAATAATCGATCGTATTGTTGCTCTGAATATTCATGCTTTTTTCTTTGTTTCATCTAAATTTTTCATTTAATTCCATTACCGAACACTAAAGAAGAATTAATCCGTTTAATAGTTGTAAAGTTTACAAAAAAAAAAAAAAAAAAAAAAAAAAAAACTGAAACAATATTGAAAAATTTAGAAGATTGATGAACTGCTCTGTTTACATTCGAATAGTATTATGATTGCATGTCACTGGTTCGCATTAAAAGGTTCCTGTATACTATAAACTGAACATGTATAAGATGATTAAAATAGCACAGTATTGATGTTTCACAATTAAGTAGAATCATGTATTTAAAATTATGTTTAAAGTATTAAATTAAAATAAAATTTTATCAAAATATCCGCAGAACCACCTGATTGTTAATAGCTGGCGGTTTATTTAACTTACATTTTAAATGTATATTTTGAAATTCATTGTATTTATATTTTAGATTTAACTTCACAAGCTAGCAGCTATAAAATTTTAAAAGTCCGTCGCTTTTTATGCACTGCTACTTTCTCATTTAACGTAATTGGAGGTATAAAACAAATTATCCTTCTTTTATTACTATTCTTCAATACACATATGACTTTAATGTTGAAGATTCTATTTTCTTTTTTATGCTTGAAATGAAAGAGCTCAGTTTTTTTTTCAAAATAAGTTTCTATATTAGTTGAAATTTAATTACTTATCATCATCGCCAAAATCAGTGATTCGTTTCTATCAATCTCAAAACTAAATTATTATTATGTTAATGTAGAAGTATTCCATTCTACGCTAAATACTTGCTATGCGATTCTAGTTATATGTTCCGTCTCATAGTTTTCTGGAGAAATTTAATATTTTCCCAATATACTTTCATCTAATTATTTCCCCATTCAGATTAGACTTTTTGTGCTCATCCTCACAGCAATAGATATCATCTTAATCGACGAAGATGGATTTAGACTCAAATGAGCATTAGAGAACGTATACTGCTCTATAAATTTTGTGTTGCAAATTTGTTGTGGATTAAGTTTGTTGTTATTGAAATTATTTGCTGCCCTTTTTCCCTTAATGTGATTGAAGTGCCCAAGAATGACATTAAATACTTATATATGGAACAAGCTTTCGTGGCTCAACAGATGAAATAGTATTACTGAATTCATAAAATAATATTGCCTACTTACATCAGTTTAAAATTTACATTATGGTTTATTAATTATATTTTGAATTGTATATTTTAGTTATGGAATAATTGTAAATAATGTTTTTAGATTATTATTTAAAAAATAATTCAGTTTTTAAAAATTTTTTAAACAAACGTATAATTGAGATTTTATTACATGTAGGATTTTAAAATGTATTCAAATTAAAATTTATACTAGTGCTATTAAGAATAGGTAAAATAACTAATTCTGAAGGTTTATTTAATCCTCAGAATTTCAATTCAGAAGAAAATTTTAAAATGAAAATAAACTTATAAATGAAACTTATCATTATAATATTTAAGGTTCTAATAAGAACTTATGAAGGACACTTGTAATATTTAGAATAATGTAGTGATTAACTGTGAGGAAAGTTTTTAACCTCTGATTGCAATTAAACTCTTTAATCTTATGGCATCTCTTTTATTAGCTTTGTTATATTATTACAAAAGACGAATTTTTCATTTACAAAACTAAAGAAGCAACGTTTTTTCTGTGTGTTGTTTCTTATGGCACTTTCCATTGTATACGCCCACTGTTACGAATACAGTGATTTAAACCGAATAGTCTTTTGCTTTAGTTGTGCCATCTAGGCCAAGGGTATGACTTCGCCACTCCCTCATCACTCATTCACTCCCTCTACCCCTTCTCAAATAAGGCACATTCACACATCTGACAGATAGAATAGAGAAATAACACCCATACCCGAACCAAACCGGGACTCGAATTCTGGACGTCCAGATCACGGGTGCTATCTCAATGCCAGAAAGCCGGCTAGCGATGTTTTTAAATCTCCATAAACAACCATTTTTATACCATTTATTTTATAGCTAATATTTATTATAAAAGTACTTTAAGTCGTATTTATTTTTTCTTTTTCAAATGTTTTATATAAAATCTTAACTATTTTATTTAAAAATTTGCTGTTATTCCTAAATGGATTATTTTTGCAAACCCGATTTCCCAGCGATTTTCAAAGATAATGTGTGGAAGGTTACCATAGATTCTCCTCACCAATTATAGAATATCAGCTAAGATTCTGTAGAAAATGTCTGAAGCATAAATGTGCATTATACTTTTAATTTTTGTTAACATTTCGTTATTGTTTTTGATTATATAAGTTAGTATTATATATTTAAAATTATCACTCATAATTTTCTTTTTTATAACTTGAGTATTCCTGTTGAAATGAACTCTTTTGCATTAAAATAAACGTAAAGAAACTTTAGGTGTCATTTTTAATAAACATTTAAATTTATGTAGGAAATATTCTAAAATATGGTGCTTTTAGAAAGCACTCGAACACAATTCCTCGTCCTACAGCTGGAGGAAAAGTGAAATGATATCTCGTAATCCAATTTAAATTCTAATTAGTTTTCGTCTTAAATCCGTCTATGACTTCCTTTACTTAAAAATTTCCTTTCTTCTTCTGATCCAAATTATACATTTTCGTTTGATTATTTCCAACATGGGTTGCAAAAATTGCTAGGATTTTCGAAAGAATAAACATCTTAACAGCCATGACACGATTTCCAAAGGACTCTGTCCTGAATCCAGAACGTGAGTGAAAACCTTTAGTAAAGGCATTAAAATCTTTTAAAAGGCATTAAAGAAAATAATTCTTACAATTTTCTCTTATTTTCCGAAATAAACAAATGCATTAAATCGGCTCTTCCTTATGCATAAACCATACCCTTCAGCTGAATAAAAAATTGAAGTTAATTCCAAATTTTTCGTCTTTTTGCCTACTAGCCTGCAAAACTATGCTACACACACACGCACGCCCACACATGCACACACACATACACCCCCACATACAATATGGTCGATGTGAGAAAAAGAATCATACTCTCATATATTTGTGTCTTCATTTTCTAATTGTAAAAACTTTATCATGATAAATATTGATACATAACTAAATGATTTAATGCAAAGGAAGTGTGTTCAGTTTTACAAATACTAATCAACATTTGCATGTACGCGCAGTCTGCTTTTTATAAACATACAATTAAGAATTAAAGAATAAAAATAGTGTGATACTTAAATTTCGTTCCACTTTAACTGCACTGCAAATTTAAATTTGAAAGATTTGTCTGTTCTAGTTAAAGGGAAACTCAGAGATTACCTGCTAATAAATTTTCTCCGAATTTAAGAATGAAAAAGATTTTAAAAGGCCCTTTTAAATGATATCCATCCCTTTGGAGCGAAAAGATTAGTCCTTTTAAAAGTAATCAGCCTTCGATTTAAAGATGTTTAGAGAAAAGTTTCATCTTATTACCTGACAGCTGAGGATAAACTAAGTTTGAAAAGTTTCGATTAAAAGCTTGGTTATCTTGATTCGAAAGTAATTTGCCAAAGTATTCAAAAATGTCTTCATGTCTGTATTAAGACAGTAGAAAAATAAGTTGGTAGATTAGCAACATGAAAATAAAACCATAAACTTGTTATAAGCATATATTTTATTAATTTTTTGAAATTGTATTGAGTCATAAATATAATAATGATTTATTATTTTTACTTTACAAATTTTTAACTTAAAATATTTTTTAAATTATATTTTAAGAAAACTGAATTTATTGTTGATGATAGCTAAATAATGTTGTTGGGAATTTGATTAACAATATTGTAAATGAATATATATCGAATTGTGTTTATAGGAAATGAAGTGAAATAAGTCAGGAGTAAGAAAATCCTTTAACAAAATGATTGTGAAGAAAAATAAATTTAACTAATGCTATAATTAAATCATCATCACAGATAAAATTAAAAGTGTTTTTACTTTCATTTCAACATTTTTAATATTTATATTAAATAAACGAATTAAATTTTTTTTGCAATCCATGTATTAATGAATAACATGTAATAATAAATAGAATTAAAATGCTGAAATTTGTCAAAAATTCAAGAATTTAGTTTAAAAATATTTTTTTCTAGGTTAAAGGTGGTACGAGGGTATACATTTTTTTATTTATTTAATGCATGAGAACACAATAACTAAGAAATATTAAATGTTGAGAATGTCAAAATTGATATATAGCTTATTAATAGACTGTACAGCTGACATTCGGGGGACATTTCTGTAAAATTTACATTTATTTTTTTCAGATAAATGTAAGGTAAAATACGTATTACAAGCTATTCCACTTTTTAAGTATAATAGAAAACGTAAAATAAACTCCACCTAGTAAAATTGCATTTATTACTTTCGTTGTTTAGCTAAATTAACTGTGCAATAGCCACTGATGGCAATAAGAGTATAAATGACCTTTTATATTTCTCTTCGAATAAAAGAAGAAGATTTTATTTTTAAAATCTAACCCAAAAAACGTTTTTTTAAGTAAAGATAGTTAGCCATGAAATATCATCTATAGATCAAATAGATAAATTGGTTGATGAAAAAAAATATTTTCATTTAAAATGAATTATTTCGATTCGGTGATAAGTTTGTTATGCGTTTTCATGTTTATATTTCGTGGAGAAACTCCTAAGACAAAACTCTTCAATTTAATAAAAAAATGAATATGAAGTGCTGAAGATTATTATTGGAAAAATATTGCTCTAACTAAAAATACGAATGGAAACTAAAAAATTATTTCGTATACGAACAAGATAAAAATTTTAATAAACTATTAAAAAATTATCATTGTATTTAGAAAATGCTACAGCTGCTACTACCAAAATACAGATGAATCTAAGTAAATTAAAAATATATGAAAAGTAAAAAGGAATACAATAGAATCAAAATTACAACAAATAGAAAAACGCACACATATTGTAACAAATTTTACTCAAATACTTTTCGACGAATGTTATTTTCTGCTGAAAAAATGCATTGTTTAGGAAATTAATATAAATTGTTTTCAAAGTAAAAACATTTTACTCGTCTATGTAAATATACATTTTCTGAAGTGCATCTCATTAATATGTTCCTTGAAGCAATGTATTCTTATTATTGGATATTTTTCTCTTCAAATATTTTGCCCGGTTCTTTTTAACTGCTTTATTTGCTTAAAGTAATTAACTGAACAGGCATTTAACCACTTGAAAACTTTTCTGATTGGAATATTACTAGTTATGCAGAAAAAAAAACTGCATGACGAAAATGCTCTTTTTTTAGAGCACATTTTCCAAATTGTCCTAAGGTGCAGTGTTTTAATTCTTCGTTAGATCAATAATAATTTGTACTTTTTAATTCACTTAATTGGTTTTTATTGAACAGGAATAATGCCGTTCAATAATTCTCTTAAGGTAGCTTACGTTGATTTTTATTGAATTGCAATTTTTCGATCAAAGTAAACGCATATAAGATAAGTTTGTAACCGAAAATAGTCTTAACAGACAACATCAGGTTCGATATTGCGGAAAAATCGATTTAATTCAAGATTCTTAAATATAACATATTGTTTCTGAAATTCCACCGAGTTTCTTTCCAATTTGCTGGTAGATGCAAAAAACACAATCAGCAGATCAGAATAGAAAACAATGGAGTTTACTGAATGCAAAGACACTGAATCACGGACAGTAAAAATACAGCCGAGACGAACAAAGATAACACAGCAGCATACTACAACGAGTAGTAGCCCACAAGTATTAATATGTAGTGCAGATATCCATAGCACACAGAACAGTCAGACAAAATTCAGAAGGAGGGAATCCATGTAGCTTCACACTACTGTCTGTCCAAATGTCTGAAATTCAGCACTGCTTCTTCACTTTAGTTGCATCCAGCTGCCGATTGACTACTGCCCGACAGGCTGCTCCACATTCGACTCGATGTTGCTTCCATAATAAATTCATTACTCAACACTCAGCTTAGTTCAATAATAACTTGAGCTCCATTCAACGTTTCTTCTTCGATGGATTGACTCAAATATTCGGCAGTTGCTTCGCTATCTACTCGACGAATAGAATCACGACTATGATTGCCTGAAGTCTGAGACTGCCGGCTTTTTGTAATTTCCGGAAAGTGGACAGAGAAGGTTTTGGACAATTCAGTCGTGTCTCTGCTCCTGTTGGCTCAACTGATAAAATTTTTAAAGATTCAAGTAATGTCTATTTTGTCGCCAAATTCTTCATCAAATCGCCAAATGGTCTCCAAGGTTTTCACGGAGCTCTCAGATAATTGATGCGGTTCCCTATCAGTTCCCAACACAGTTAATGGTAAAATGGCTTTTTCAGTGATTGAAACAATCTTGCTGGAAAGCAACATTAGAGGTTTGTAACAATATTTATATATTTACTAATGCTTACAAATATATTTAAGAATCTAGTTTATAATATACTTCAATATATTTTGTTATATTTTTGACATTATTTGCCTTCTTATTACCTTCGAAAAGCATACGTTTTGAAAGTGAAAGTACATGACAGAATAGAAGCAAATATACAAAATAAAGAAAATCTACAAATTAAAACTAATTTCCCTAATAGGACGAATATGTTTTATTCTTTCAAGTGGAAAAAAATAGTACAGTAAAATCTAATTATAAAATATATTTTTTATTACAGCATTGGATACTTTCCTCTTTTACTAGTATAAATTCTAATTCACCTTCTTAAATGCTATGCTAAACAGCAAATATGCCTTTTTAAGGAATTGTCAAGTTTCTGTTTCAAAATGATGACAAACTAACGATAAATATTAACTCTCGACTTTAATTCTAGCTTGATTTATTAAAATAATTTAACAAGACGGGAGAAAAATATGCATGATTTTTCTAGCCATTTTTTTTGCAGGTGCAAATAATGATTTGATTATTGAAGGGTTGTGATCTTTTGTTTATTAATCAATTATGACTCAGCTAAACATTGAACTGATAAGATTGTAATAAGCTTTCTTATTATTCATCAGATTTCAAATCCAGAAAAATTCTTTAAAGCATGCAGCAATTGAAATCACTGCATTATTAATTCGAGAGAAATGATTAAATGCATTAATTCACATGTATAATGTCTTAATAGATTTTGATGCGTTTTTTCATCTCATTTTCGTTTTAAAATATTTTAATGAAGGATATAAAGATTTTCAGATACTTTCACCCATTTAATAATATTTTAATTTATTGAACATATTTGGTTATCTCGAAAATTAGAAAATGATCTTTGCAAAAAAAAACACACCCCGTAGTTTTAGAATTAAAATTTTAATAATTAATCTCGTCAAATAATAAATAGAATAATTCAAAAATATTTTTTTTTCAAATAGTGTCAAAATATAAAATAAAAATATTAAGCTAAATAAAATAGATACTTTATAAACTAAAAACATATTTCTTTTTTTTTTCAAATGATTTCGAAATGTAAACAGTGTTTTGAACAAATAAATGCATATTTTAGTGATAGTTAAATGAGACAAACGAATGTGATAGTTGGAAATTAGCGTGATAAGTAATTTGAGGTTATTTTCTTAAATCCAAAATTAATTCTTTAAATGGATAAATTTTGAGAAAATATTTTAATTCAAGAATTGAAAAGGAAATCTTGGTGGCAGATTATAATATTAAATTACAAATAAAATATTAATAATTATTAGAATATTTTATTAAATGGTGAATAAAAACTATGTCATTATATTAATGACAAGTTTCTAAGCAACACAAGGATTTTTTTGGGACAGATCTGGTAATTGCAAACCGTTGTCCGATGATGAGGATTACATCTGAACTTATACACCTTAATTTCCTAATTTCTGCATTACACCAGAGAAAGGATGTTTGGTCACGATGGATTTTATGTGTACCAGACCTTCTTACTCGATGGTTCTTTTGTGGAACTGAATCTCGAATCTCAAACTTTCCCGTCAGAAAAGAAGGGCTCACCACCAGGCCACCTCACCCAACAGAATCAAATAACTGCAAAAAGCACATCATCTGACCGTGGTTCAAAATTACGAGGTCCGTCCCAAAATAGCTCTCGTGTTGCTCTAAAACGGGACGTTAATATAACTATACTAAACAAAACTAAGCATAAAACAACACATAGTTAAGATGAAAAAATGATACTCTCATGTACTTTTATGATATATGTGACCTTGAGAATACATTGTAAAAATATGAGAGATACATGAAAATGAAATTATAATTCTGCTGATTTATCTTCGCATTACCTATCTGTTACAAGAAACAAAAATAAAAATTTCTTGCAATCATTCATTAACTTTAAACCATAATAAACATATTAGTGTAGAGATAGCATAATATTAATAACAAATCCCACAAAACATATATTTTAATGATAAGTTAAATGTGCATACACTTTGAAAACTGGGAATAAGAAAAAACCACAGTACCATGGTTTATAAAATATTTAGTTGATTATTAGGTGAAATTCAGAGATTAACTGTCAACTTCTGAAAGCTGCAGAAAATTTTTACGCCATTTTAACAGTTTTACGGCCATGACTCAAGCTTATATCTCAAGCCACCTGTTTAATTAGATGACTTTCCTTGCAACCTTTTAAGAGTAGTAAAGAGGATTACATCTGAACTTATACACCTTAATTTCCTAATTTCTGCATCACACCAGAGAAAGGATGTTTGGTCACGATGGATTTTATGTGTACCAGACATTCTTACTCGATGGTTCTTTTGTGGAACCGAATCTCGAATCTCAAACTTTCCCGTCAGAAAAGAAGGGCTCACCACCAGGCCACCTCACCCAATAGAATCAAATAACGGCAAAAAGCAACACATAGTTAAGATGAAAAAATGATATCCTCACGTACTTGTTCAATATATGTGATCTTGAGAATACATTGAAAAAATATGAGATATACATGAAAATGAATTTATAATTCTGTAGATATATCTTCGCATTACCTATCTGTTACAAGAAACAAAAATAAAAATTTCTTGCAGTCATTCATTAACTTTAAACAATAATAAATATAATAGTGTAGAGATAGCCTAATATTAATAACAAATCCCACAAAGCCAATATTTTAATGATAAGTTAAATATGCATACGCTTTAAAAACTGGGAATAAGAAAAAACCCCAGTACCATGTTTTATAAAATATTTAATTGATTATTAGGTGAAATTCAGAGATTAACTGTCAACTTCTGAAAACTGCAGAAAAGTTATTTTTAAGTCATTTTAACAATTTTACGCCATGACTCACGCTTATATCTCAAAGCACCTATTTAATTAGATGACTTTGTTTACGATGTCTTAAGAGTAGTAAAGAAGGATTTAACTAATAAAATAGAAGGAATCTATTATTGACAACCCAAGATGTATCCAGCGTGTTAAAATTGAAAACAATACTCAAATGAATACTTGAAAAACAATTTTTTTGTGTCTAATTTTATGCAATTTCAGATGGTGAAGAAAGTACATTTTACTGGAATATATTCTTGTTGTATTGAAATGTAACTCATTCAAGGTTGCCTTAAATATTTCATCCTAAATTTTTTTATTCCATTGTTGGCTGTAAAGCTATCCAAGATACGGATCAATTATCAATGACGAGTTCATTTATGTTAATAGAAAATTAAGAATTAACATTAGACTTATTAAATGATGAATTTTTTAAAAATATTTCCGTTTATTATATGATATTATAAACAAATTTACTGTCACTGTTTGATTGTGATGTTTTAAATTGGAAAATCTTGAGGTATTACATGACAAGAAGATATGAATAGTAAACAAAAAACTACAATGCCGAATTTTTTTGTTTTCTATCTTTATGCTTTTTTCTAATATAGAACTAACTTATTGAAACTTTGTCATATTATAAGATTTAGTTGCAGAATGTAGGACGAAACTATTGATGTGCTCTCATTTTTAAACCCACATCTACTCCTACCTGATAGAGAAATGGATGTATAAAATCGATAGAAAGTTGCATGCATAAGATGCATGTAAAATGCATAGAGTAATAAGCAGAAGGATACCAGGCTTCTAAACAAACAGGGGGTAAATGACCATAAAACTTTGAAAATCACTTCTTTGTGGAAGACAGTAATACATAGTTATCCAAAATATTAAGTTGAAAGTTTTAGTATCCATTTGTCCTGGCGAGAGAAACTGGTCTCATATAGGAGCTAGATTTTTATAAAAGAAAGAAAAATTAATACACAATAACTAAAAGTAATTCCAAGGACTTTTCTCTTTAATAAAAATCGGGCTTGGGAGCTAAAATAAGAGCAATTGCAGTTAGTTACAAATTCTTTTAAACCATTATTCATGGAATTGAGAGTCCTCTTATTAAGGAGAATTTAATTTCAGTTTTATCGAGTCAGCACCTATGTTGATGAAAGTACGAAACTACACGGATACAAAAACTATATTTACAACAAAGTTTATGTCTTAATTCAGGCGCATTGACTAAAGTGCAAAACTGTATCCCGTCTTGTTAAAATTATTTACTTTAAACTCTTGAACCAGAACAATGATTTTCGACTTTTGTCTTGAGAAACATCGACTATTTCTTCTCTGAAAATCATGTAAGATGTAGCAAATAAAACCAAAAGGGACTCAACAAATTGCAAATGGAATGCTCAAATGGATAGGTAATCGAAAAGTTCAAAGACGAGTAGCTTCCAATGGTGTAAATCTAATGGTAATAAATTAATATTTGAAGAGAAAAATAATATAAGAGGATGCATTACTTTTACGTTTAAATGTTGATGAAAGTAAGGCTTGCCAATTACGTTGATTATAATGGATGAAATTTAGGAAGTATTTCCGATAAATTTTAAAGACTGTATATTTAATTCGTATAATACGATTTCGATTTTAAATTTAGTATCAACATTTCAATTTAAACATACTTTAAAATGTTAACATGTTTTCTATAAGAAGCGTAATTGGATAGAAGTGGTTGCAAAAATATTTCAAACCTCCATGGATGAGGAATTTAAGAGGGTTAAATATAGAAGGTATTTATATCTTGCGTAGTTAGAAATCATTAAGAAAAAAATATTCAGAATTTTGTTCGAAAATTCGAATTCTAACATTTCTATTCATTTGCTTCAGTGACCATTAAACGTTGATATTCTTCACACTAATTAAAATATACTTTCCACTAATAGTTATTATTTTGTTTTTGTAATGACATATGATTTTTAAATGATAATATTGCATCAAACGCAGCTTAATTTCAACAAGAATGCCTGTAATGGTCTTTGATCCTTATACTTCTTGTTCTTTAAGTAAATCCTAGTTTTTGATTGCATAAAATTCATATTTACTGGAGAAATGCTAAAGAAAATTTAAGTTCGAAAATGCATTTTATTCTAAGAAAAGGTTTTAGGACAAAACAGTAATGAGTAAAGTATAAACACTTATTCTTATCTAAACCAAATTGTTTCAATTGCAGATTAATAAGTTTTTTGTTATTTCAAATGAGAAACTTAATTGCGTTTATGAAGATGTTAAGGTTATTCATTAAATTGATATTCAGGCACACATACACACCTTTTTGCAGTGGGAAAGTATGTGAAGTCCTTTTTTTCTTGGCAAAAGAGATGAGTCTACCTTCTGGAGATAAGGAACCATATTTCTTACAACCTTATTGGAATTTTTTGACTGTTATCGAATTCTTTTCAATACTGATATCTTGGCCAAAGTTGGCAAAAAGTCAGAGTTACCTGAATTTACTCGACATATGTCTCTGGAGTTATTCTTCGACTCTGAAAATATAAATTGATGACAGTAAATAAGATGGTGGCTTTTCTGGTAGTGGCGTACACATTTAGACTTCTGAAGAAGCTACTGATATTTTGATTAGAAATCCCGGCAACTGCTCTGTATTCAGGTCCGAACTTATTGAAATCTGTAAGAGACTTCAGTATATCAACAAGTCCTCTGAAATTGCCTTCGGGGACATTTGGATTTTAATGCACAGCCGTGCCTCTTTAGAGAGCCTTTCTCATTGGATGAAAGTGGGGTATAAGATTGGCATGAATATCTTAGACATTGTTGGGCTCTCCGTGGAGCACTCTATATACTTTCAGCGGGTCTCCTCAAACTTTGGTTTAATTGGTAATGAAATAGTGGATAACTCAGCTAAGACAGCCTCAGTTAACATATTTCAAGGTGATGTAACACTAATTATGACATCGCCTCTAACAAAAAGATAGAGTCGAGTACACTTTGGATAGTCCCACATACTCACCCTTGGTACTTTGGTTATAGTCCTTTGGATATCTTTGGTTGGTTTAACCTTTTGGATATCTCTCGAAAACAGCAAACGGCCATCACCAATAGCAAACGGAGACACCAAATCCGTCACCTTCTACCAAGCATGGAGGATCTTTGCTGAATGTCCTTAGTGCAAGGCAGATCAAATCTTCCCCAATCATATCCTTGAATGTTTACATTTAAGAGTTTTTGAAATTTTAAGGGAGCCTCTATTGATTTTAGACTTTTTAAAGATCTTTGGCTTCACGGAGGTGGTATAGGGCAGTTATACCACCTGGGATTAGAAAAAACAGCAAAGTTTTATTTATTTGAATAAATCGGAATTCAAAATAAGATAAATCGCAAGACTAATTTTATCGAATACAATTTTAAAGTAAGTGAAAATTTAATTTAATACTTTGAAGATTATATTTGGTAGAGTGGTTAATTTCCAAAAATATATACTCTATTGAATGTCGAATTTCGTAAAACCACAATGCGCAGTCCTTGAGTTTTTGTTTCTATTAACTATTATTTTTAAATTGTTGACTGTTACAATTCCCCAGTTAATATTTTTTACAATATCAATTTATCATGTTTATATGATTGTTTCTACTTAATATAAATGCATAAAGTAGGAGCATAAAGGCAGTACTCTCAAGGCAAATGCGTATTAAATATATTAACCAATTGTATATATAACGCACTGTGTTGCCACACTCAAGTTGTATGAATCCCATAATCAATTAGTTTAAAAAGCATGAATTATAAGAATTCTAATTAGAATGGTGACAATTCAAAAATCAATCAAAAGTTAAGATATTGACTTAAGTGATATTCTAAAACCCCACAATATGTTTTGATACTTGATAGAGATGATCACAGTTGAAAAGTTTCTGGAGCAAAATACGTGTATAAATAAAATAATGCAGAACTCTAAAATTTAATCTAGATGAGCTGCTGGACAAAAATATTTCAATTTTCCTAATAAATTTATTAAAATTTTGTGTATTTAAAATAAAAAAGTTTTAAACTCTGTATTTAGTTCAGCCATCAATTTTTAAACCTTTTAATGGACATAATTTTTCAAATATGTTTTTTTTCTTTTCTGAAACTAAAAAAAAATTAAATCAATGAATAATTTTATAACCCTCTTTATTTGACTCCAAATAATTATGAATTTATTTTCCTTTTATAATAAGAGAAGTTTAAATTACATTTTGCCTTTGGTATCTCATAAATTCAATGTTTAATTTGTTGAAAGACATTTTGTGACGCTTAATACAAGGATATTAATTAAAATCTGATCATTTATGAATGAGAGTACCATAGTAATTGTATATTGGGAATTTAATTTCTAAATTCAAGTTGGGATTCCTTCGTTAGAGTAATGAAAATAACAAGTTAATCTGTTGTTTGATATTCCTCCATATGGCCTCCAAAAATATGCACGCTTCTTTATTTTTGAGAAAATTTTCGGAATGTATCATTGAAATCGAATAAAAATTTATCGAACATATTGCAGAACACTTTTTTCTGGTTAAAAGAGTGCATTTAAATTTTTTTTGTTCATCACCTATTATTTGATGTTTAATGTATGATACTCAAATGATAATTTTATGTTCGATATTCAACTATGAAATATAATAATTGCTCAAAGACTATATTCAAATGATATTCGGAATTTAATTGATTTTTTTAACTGTGTTTTGCACTAAACAACAAAATCAAACAAAGGGATTTCGTATTTGAATAAAACTATATTTAGTATGTTTTTCTCATAAGCAATCACTGCTTCTAGTTCTTTAACTTAAACAAAATGCTATAATAACTATTGCAAATAAAATTTTCCAGTGAGCATTAGAATTAATTAAATTAGAATACAGGAATTAGTGAAGATTTACTGATTGAACGCATTAATAAGGACAGATAACTAGATAAAATGGTTAGCAGATATTTATAAATGCGTCTAAATATCTTGTAGCAAAAATATTTTTGTTAGAACTTTAATGGATATGATATTGATCATAAATGGAAAATTGCTTAATTTGAGTATAATGATATTTATGTTTTCCGCTTTCATATAGAAACAAGCGCAATAAAATAGCTGAAATATCTTACCGAAACAACGAAAGGTGAAATTATTTACATGCTCATTTACTTAATAAATTAAAGTGTACTCTTTTAGTTTAAGTAAAACAAATACATAGAATTGTACTGCAACAAGCCTAATTACTGAACAATATTTATAAAGATGAAGTGACAGAAATTATTCTCCATTCTTAAATATTTAAATGTAACAATTGTGTTCCAACTAGGTAATAAGAAATATATACATCTTTTTAATGAATTGTCGTTTTCTGAGGAGAAATCTCACAACATAAAAAGTATAATTTTATGAAAAATTTTAGAAATATCTTAATTCTTACACCAATAACAGCTTGGTTTATTAATATTAATTAAAGTAGAACTGAAGAAATATATGTTTTACTCGTCTGGATCTTTTTAAATCTTTAAAAATAACTTTAAGTTATCCAGACCGTGTAATGTTGTTTTTATTAATTAGTTATGATTTGTTTCATCCTTAAACAGGTTGGAGCTTCAACGAGTTTCATTAGTGTTCATTAGATTAACAACCTGAAAATTACTTAAATGCTTTTAGTGCTAAATATTATATTCATAATTCAGAATAAATAAATACATATATACTCATGAATTCCTGTTAAGTGCCCTTACAAATTAGGAATGCTTTTGAAGTGTGCCTTTTTCAGAACTAGTTCTAACATAGAATGCAATGAATTGCAATGAAATTTAGTCTCTTCTAATTTGTTTTCATTTATTATTCATTCCCATGTAAATTTATAATGAGACGAGCCCCCATTGCAGTTCATTACAGTAATTTTTGATGATACTTGTCACAAAAATTCAGCGTATAAATTATTCCAATAAAATGTCAGTGCAAAATACAAGAGCCCCTGAATTTTTAATTTGTAAACATCTTAATAATACAACTGAGTTCTAATCATCATAAAATTCCTTTTTCCGTCTTTAAAATCATCTGACTAAACAGTTAGTTAAAAACGAATTTTATAATTGCTAGTTACCTCTTTCTTAGAGGCAAATGGAGAATGCCTATATAACTTTTCTTCCAATCATTACAAATGTAATGTTTTGATTTTCTTTAAAAATGCATACAATTAATAGTACTGATTCATGTGGCTTTGGATAGTAATGCAGAGCCGTGTGAGAAAAACAAAACAGAGTTAAATAAAATTGGTTAAAGGAAAGTTCATTTATTTAAAGATCAAATCAAAATAATTGTAGATTTCATAACGTAGTTTATACAGCAACTGCTGTTAACACAATACTTTAAAAAGGATAAAGTAATCAGCAAAAAGTGTTTGAATCATTATTTTTAGATTAAATTTTAAACTTATTCAATTATATCTTTACAATTAAAATGGTTTCAAAGACTGCCTTTGAAATTACTTTCACAAGGTAATTTCAAAGACTACTTTTGAAATTACTTTCAGAAGATAATTGAATGCTTATTTATATTTCTTGTAGGGATTTCATTTAAATCATAGAGCTTTTAGAATATATTTAATTACTTCTGTTTTGTTTTCCAGTATTACACATTTTCCATATATCTATTTATAATGTACGATTGCTTTTTATAAACGGTTAGTTTTTTTTCTTTATGAAATTTTATGTAACTAAAATTTTTTAACAATAACTTCAATCATCAATATTTTGTCTGAAAATATTACATTTCATACTACTAATTGATTTGGGTTTTTCATACTTCGGTATTTTCTCATTTTATTGAGTAATGATTGTCTAGATGAAGATTTACGTCTTCTGGAATTGAGCAGTATTTAAATAACAATTTCAATCATCCGTATTTTGTCTGGAAATATTTTATTATTAATTTGAATTTTTTGTACTTGTGTATTTTTCAGTATTATTGAGCACTGATTATTTAGCTGACAAATTTCGTCTTTTGGAATTCTAGAAGTTTTTCATGCGAACATTCATTATATTTGTTTTTTAATTAAATTTAAATATTTTGGAAGAAAACAGTTTCTAGATTGAAGAAAAGCAGTTTTGGAAACAGATATCCATTGAAATATACCACTTTTATCCGTACAAAGCGCAAAGTTACAAGGAATTTAAGACATATGAATCCTATGCATTGCATATAATGCCTTATAAGAACGTAAGCACCATCTGTTTGGGTTTAATTTTAATATTATATTAAAACGTATCACATAAAGACAAAAGAATCAAATATAGTATTACTTTTAAAAACGTAGATTTGGGTTTTATTGTAAAATTTTCTAGAATTTTTTTTAAATTCTCATTTTGCTTTTGGTCACCAAATAAATATGGAAACCATTGAAATATTAATAAAAAATTTAAAATCACAATATTAGAAACCTAATGTTTTGAATCTATATTGATATCTTTGAAGGAATATGAAAACATTAAATGCTATTTATGTTTTCCTGTTTGAAGTAAGTAAGCATAATAGTAGCATAGCATAGTAAGCTATGTAGAATATGTACTAAGCTACATAGCATAGTAAGCTATGTAGAAATTCTGTGTGAAAGTCAAAATCTGAAGTACATCTCTTTATTATATAATTATAGTAAAAGAATCATTTTATGGATGAAAAGTTTCAGATTATTTTAATCATTGATTCGAACTTAATTGATACTAATTTTACATAAAATATTTAAAGAAATAAATGATATTTGTTATCTTTCTTTCAAATGTATTCTGGGAAATTAGTTTAATTTAATAACATGACATTGTGTCTCCATTTTAATTTAAACGCTCTATCTCAACTAACCTCTTCAATTCTTTCATTTCCTCAGATGAGCGATTTCCCCAAAAGGATTATTCTTTCTGACAATTTCAGCATAATCAATCAAAATATGCATATTTGTCGAAAATTTATCCATAAATGATTCGAGGTAATACTTTTTCCATTTCCGCCAACTCTATTTCTAATGAAAGAAAATCAAAAATCCTCCTTTAAAGATTTCTAATTCAAATATCACATTTTTTGTTCCTTGAGATCAGTGTTCTTGTTTTTTAATATTTTTAATGTCTTTCTTTTGTTATATTATTTATTTACCCATTATTATTTCATTGTTAAGAATTCTGTACTAACATTCTAAGACATATAATATGTTGTTACATTAAGAGATAAAATATATTTCGGGCATTAAGTATATCAAATATTATTTTATCGCATTGAATCGATTCACTTTTGATTCTATAGTGTGATTTATTTGTTGTTACTTGGTTTAAAATATCTGCGAATCTATCGCTCATTTAATAGAATTCAATCAACATAACTATAACTTACGTCAAGCTCTTTAAGTTACCCATTATTAAATCTGTATACAAAAATTAATTTTTATTGTGTTCGTCTAATTTAAGAGAATCAGACTATAAGGTAAAGAGGAAAATATTAAGAATTATAAAAAGGTTAATAAAACAATTCGAATGTTAAATAACAATGTGACAGAGTTAAATGCGTAGGATATGAGAAAAATTTGAAGACATTTTAGAAAAAATATTATATTTCTTTTGTATCTAATCTAAAAGATTTCTTGTCAAAATTTTTAATGTTTTTCAAATATAAGCAGTTTAGATAGATTAAGATCTCATTTGAAATCAAAAAGAAAGCTTTAATTTTGAAATGTGATGAGACGAAGAGATCTATAATTTTATCTCTTAAAATTAGAGATGCATTTTCTAATTTTTTTTCATTTTTTAATTAAAATCAAGGTTAGTGACGTATAATTTCCAACTTGATATTACTGACGCGTGCATATAAGAAGATTTATTGGTGAACTTGGAATCAGTACCATATTTTTCAAAATTCAGTGTCTTATGTATTATTTATTTATATTTTTTAGAGGGTTATTATCAATAGACAATTAAAGCTACATAACACAGCAGCATTTCAACGAAGAAGATGAGGACAGTAAATTTTGAAACAAAAACGAAATATATTAAACTCTTTTTAAAGCATTTTTCATCAATAAGCAGAAAGGAAATCAAACACGTTTTTAAATAAAACATTACGCTTTCTGATTGGATATGTGCAGGCTTATTATCAGTTCAAACCCAGTGTATTCCTGTATCAAAAAGCAGTAAATCAGTAACTAATCAGTAAGTAAAAGCAGTAACTTTATATAGATTTTTGTATAGTCTGCAGTGACATTGGTGAGAGTTGCATACTATTATAATTTTAGTTGCATACTATTACAATTGATGTAATCTTGTAATGCAGACATGCTTAATACATGGTTTGTAAACTCAAAGTAATGCCTCCTTCCCCAGTCAGTCTGCACAGTTAACCGATAAAGTCCGATAAGATGCATTATTATACAAATGTGTTTAATGATTTATCCTTCAGAATGGTGAGCTAACTTGATAAAGGGGAGAAAAGGATTAATATTGTACATTTACTTTCTAACTAATATATTTATTAACTAGCAGAATTTTAAATATTACAAAAATACTTTTATAATATTTAACATTCTCTATAAGTAATATAAAGTATATACTTTATACTTTACTGAATATTTGAATTATAGTAAAACGTGTTTGTTATTATGCGATACGAAGGAATTTTAATTGAAAGGTTTCAATTGACTAGAGCAGGGATCGGCAACCTGCGGCCTTTTTGTTGTAAAATTCTCACTCTCCAGTTCCATACGAAAAATTAATAATTTATTACCGAAACCCTAAAAAAAAAGAATATTTTTAAAGTACCTAATCTCTCAACAGCTTCTACTACCATAATCGTTAATTACAAACTGCTATTTTTAACATGACTGTAAAAAGAAAGAAATAAGCTGCTGTTTTGTTCTTAGAGAGGAGAATCTGTGACCTGCTTTATCTTTTAAACAATTGCATTGGCTGAATCCGCGAAATCAGGCCCTCATATTCGAGGCATGGAATAGTCTTCTAGAATCCTACACTTAGATGAGGAAGTTGACATAAAGAGTTCTGACGATCTTCTGGTTGGCAGATGCGAGCAAACGTTCTCTTACATGAATGCAATAAAAATAAATTTAGAAGTCAACTAACAGATAAAAATCTAAAGTCGTAATTGGAACTTAAAACAACAAGCTATCAGATTTAACCTAACTTTCGAAAGTTAAGCTAAGTCAATGCTCCCACTAATGTAACTATCTATATTTGTGTTTTTATATTAATAAAGCTTATTACTTATTTAAAGCCAAATTTATTTTAAATCAAATACATTGGGGAAATGCGTATTACAGTACCCCAATTATTATTAACGTATACATTCACTATTAATTCAATTAATTTAATAATTAAAATTTGAGTCTACAAGCAATTTAATGTTGTTTTACATTAAAGACTTTCGGTCTTCAAGACACACCCAAGCAAAATATTGTGGTAGGAAACTAAATTTCTTATTAGACTTTTTCATATCCAAAGATAAAGTTATTCAGAACATAATAATTGTTTGAACAAACGTTTCTTTTCTCAAATATCGGATTCTACCAGAGATTATATGCAATCATAGAAAGTTAGTTCCCTTTTCAATTCTTATCATGATTTTCAGCCTTGCAAAATGCATGAAGGATAGCTTCCGAAAAATATGAAGTTAATTGTAAATTATTTTTATAGCGATTATCTTCTTTAGTTTGAGTGATTTTTTAAATTAATTTTTACTTCCTTGTACATGAGGAAATAAAAATAAATACTAAAAAATTATAGTCGTCAAAATTTCGAACTCACGAATTTCTACATATTAGAGTCTCTCACTTTGCAAAACAAATTTTGGGATTAAATTTATTTGCCTGTTT